>DVXP01004252.1:0-10530 GCA_018235645.1 Junonia grisea
GTACTTTTCCCTCATCGTCAAGAGTTGAATTCGACGCACAGAGAGTACACAGGAGGTCTGCTTTCTCTCTTTCGGAATGTGCCAGGGTGCCGTCAGGTTCGCGCAATGGTGGTAGTAAAGACTTACAGAAGTTACCTTCGACAGCTTTGCCGAGAGATCAAAAGGCGCGGGTTTTCGGTGGAAAGCCTAATAGTCTCATGCCAATTCCGCTAATGTTTTTAAGCCTTGCCCTTGCAGTTGCCTTCTTGCAAGACCTGGAGGCGGCATTGAATTTCCTATTGGAATCAGGTGCCTCACGTCAGGTATCCGTCACGGCGTCAGCGCTGATCGAGGGAGCCTCCGAAGAAAAACAAAGCCCCCATGGGTAGGATTCGAGATATCCTCGCAATCTATCCCAGTCTGCTGATTTGTAGTGCCACATGTGGCGCCTTTCAGGTGGCCGGGAACGACCGGTGTGCACTAAGGGTACCTCCCAGGGCACCAAGCAATGGTCAGATGAGCCTAATGGTGCATTGACAGTCACTCGGTAACCCTCCGGTTAAGTGGTCAGCAGAAGATCCAGCAGAGAGGGCGTATCTTTCTCTATATCGGGGATTCTGGTGAAACTCGACCAGTTGTGAGAGACCATATGCATGAGCAAAGGCGTATACGGATTTCCCTGCGTAGTCTGTGGTACGAGAACTTAACCATTCAATATGATGGGCGTTGAAGTCGCCTAGGATCAAGACCTCCGCGCTGGGGTACCTTTGAAACACTAACTCTGTCGCTTTCTCGACGTGTCCGATGAGTCGATAGACTACGGAATTACCGCTATGAGACCTGTAAAGGCACGCATACATACGTGTGATTCCGCAACAGTCTACGCGTGCTCATAAAATACACAGGTCTTCGACTCCGACTGACAAGGTCGTTGACAACAGATATCACCTCTGATGTAAAGACACACGGCAGCTTGTGGTAAAAAGGCATGTTCAAGCCTGTACCCAGGATAGAGAAGGTACGATGTGTCATCAGGGGTTGAAATCTTTGTCTCTGTAAGAAAAAGTAAGGCCAGCTTCGCCGTCTCGAGGTGGTGGTGGATGGCGTTCAGGTTTGTTTGAAGACCCCTTATGTTGCAGAAATCCACAGTAAATGTGGAAAGAGGAGCCGCTGTAGAAACATTACCTTTATTTATTTCTTGAGTCATAGCGCAGAAAGTATAGATAGGGGGCAAGGAAGAATATACGATTTCATTTCTAATTTTCAGATGTCAGTTTTCTTGTTAAAACAAGGCATACTATTTTTTTATTTAAAGTGTTAAAAATTTAATTATTAAATAAAAACTAACAACATCAACCCTAGCAAAACGGATAAACATAGAATTTCCTAGGCACAAACAGATAGTTAAACTAGACTATATTCAAATGAGATCGCTATCACATGTCGTTACGTGCGACCTCTGAAGGTTTCTTTGTGCTATACTCGTAACTTATACCTAACCGATCTAAATATGACACGTAAAATATCGCTTTATCATAAATACTACATTTCTTTTATCAAGAAATGATTTGTGGTACTTGGTATATTATGCTTATCCTGGAACCAAATGCAGGTTTTGTATTTGAATATTAGAATTGATAAGATTGAATTCAGAAGAATTGTTTAAATTTTCACTGCTGATTTGCGAGAAGGCGTCTCTTTTTATGTATTTCATTTGGTACCTTTTTCATCTTGCTCATCACAGGTTAATCCGGATAAATCATTTTAGTTGTTCTACTATTTTAATCTTGTTCTTTTACTTCGATAGTACTGTGTGGAATCTAACTATGGATGATTTTAGACAGCTTATTTGAGTCTATACGGCAAAAGAGGTTAACCTTATTTGGAATAATTTGTCTACTGTTGATTTTGGTTTTAGAGCACACGCGCAGAAAATAATAACAAAAAAAGTCGAAGAAATCTTTATAATCACAACAAAATATTGTTTTACCACGACAAACAATTAAAAGCATATCACAAGTCTGTTAAACATTAAACAATAGTAAACATAGCTCAGACTACAAATTACCGTAAAGTACTCGAATAGCGCCTTCATGTCTATTCCCAGTTAGCCCCTCACGGAAACTATTCGCCACAATTACCCTGGATATTAATTACGGCTAATCGTTGATGGTTGGAACATTTCATTTAGCCCTGTGTCTGCTTAGAATACAATAAATGAATAAAGTTTTTAAACTGTTCTACTAAAATGGGTATTTAATGCTTGTTTTTGTAGGCAAGTAAATTATGCTAGAAATACTGAAATAACTATTTTCGTACATTGAAGTAAATTAGCTTAGTAATTTATTGTTTGTGTTTAATTGAATTTATAAATACAAATCTCATAATTCAAATTATGTAAGTAGATGCTCTGGGCATTATGACCGCGGGGTGGTTGACAGGTTGGACACGTGTTCGAAAATCTTTTGTAATTTTGAGATTAACGATAATGATCATAGCAAAACTTTTCTTAGCAATAATTACTGCCAAATATGTGTGCTCAATATAATTGGAATAAACTTTTCATTATAATAAAAATAACAGTTTTATTAGCGTACAAAAGTGCCCAATGCTCCCCTACCTCTCCTATACATTTTGGTAATTGCTAGTATATTAAATATCTTCGCGAGAGCCATACCTACTTTAATTACCTAAGAGGATGCCATAATTTTGATTAAGAATTGCCTTATTCAAGAGAACACTATTTTTCGTCCAATATGTAAATTCATTTTTATCTATAGTTGGCTATATTTATATTCTAAAATATATTAGTAAATAAAAAATAACAATTTATAGCGTTTGCGTGTTATTTTAGACAATGCTGGTTTATAAATCTTCCAAGTTCGCGAGCATTGCCGCTGACAGGCACGTTGTTTGTTTTACACCACGACGATAGCCTAGATTTATGGTATTCGTTTTATTAATACCGTGGAGTCGAACATGAAGGGTTATAGGCTCTTTCCTTAGTGTTAAGTGGAATCCTTCAGTCTTCATGATCTTGAGTTTAATAGTCGAAATTAAGATGCATCTTTCATATCATAATTTTTTATTTTATCTTGACCCTGCACCCTTAATGTTTTCCTTACCCTCAGAAGATATAAGTATTAAACAAACACTTAGCCCTACTATAGAAGCAATTAAAGTTTTCCATCAGGCAAGATAAAAATCAGGCCTTCATCAATAAAAAGTTGAAACGTTGGAACTGTTTATTGATGTAAAACTAATTCGTGATTTCCTCGGCCTTCGGCTCCTTTATCGCAGAAAACTTTGTAATTACTATTTTTAGAAGGAAAAAATAAATATTTAAATAAAAATTACGTAAATGTTGTTTTCTAATATATTGAGATGGTTTGGGTACTGAATAGTTGTCATAAATGAAATGTGCATAATTATTGTGACTGTACATTGGAGTACTCGCCAATTAAAATCTTGGTATTTAGGAAAAAAAAATATCTGCTAGGATTTAATGTAAATAAAGTGGAAAAGATCAATGTCTCCATAATTCATGACTTATCAGTAATTCTTTCCACTATCCAGGAACACCTCAACCTCTTGAAAGAAGAAGCACCTCGTGTAGACACGGTCAAGCTGGAACAGCTGTTGTCTGCAGCATATGCCCTCATCAGTCCCGAGTTGCAGCAGATTAGCTTACCTGACTTCCCGGTGGACAGCTTGTATGCTGCTGCACTTATCTTGGTAAGTTGGCTTGGAAAAAGTTCAGAATTCATGAATTTTTACTAGTATTGTTTGCGATTTTCTTTAGTGGTAGATGTAGAAAGGAAGAATCGAAATTAATTTAACAATGATGGCTCAAAGAAGTAACAGCCCAATTAAACCTTTTCTAAAATTTTGCCGATAACTTTAAAAACGTAATTTGGCTATAGTAGGAAATCAGCTATGGCAGCATGATTAATTTTAAATCAAATATCACCATAATTATTTCGAGTAACATAAATTTCCTTGAAAATACAACAAGGAAGCCAAAAATTTGCCAGAACTTTTCACGCCCAAAATTAAATTAATTATACCTTGACCTTGGAAGAAAGTTAGGATACGAAGAGATCGCGTGAAACGGCGCATCAGTAATAGATTTCAAGGACACGTCAACACGCACGCAGGGACCGTAAAACATTTGCGAGTGTAGTTTATGGACCCTTAATCGTTCCTACGATGACAGTTTGAGTACGTTAGCCTTATGGCTCCTCGTTTATTAACTTTATTTAGGTTATCCATATTTTAAGTAACGCATAAATGATAAATAAGGTTTTTTTGGCGTCTCTTTTATTTTTCCCGATCATTCCTACCTACACTACACTTGCACCTATAGTGAGCTTCTTCTCTATTTAATATATTTATTATTTATATATTTAGGTATTATTATACTTTGAAAATAATTCCATATTTTCCCTTTAATTTTTTTCCAGGAAAGGAATCCAAATATACCAGTACATAAACTCCTTTACTTCTTGTATCCTTACAACACATTCCTTTCGAGAGACCACATCAAGAACGTACAAGCCGTTCTGAATAACCTCAACGTAGATACCAAATCGAATTGGAATATATGTCTCAAAAATATAGATTTTAAAGACAATCAGAATATTGTAAACATGGAAATAAATGGTCAAAGTTCCCAATTTGGTGTAAATATCGGTGACAGGAAAAGTAATACCGAGAAAAAAGGATTTGTGAAAACCGAATACCAGGCGCAACTGTTGAATGAAATTCTATTGAGTCATAGTGTTGGAGATTTTTGTATTATTGGTAGGTTATATGAATATTTGTTATGGAAAACTAGATTTAAAATGTTCCGAAATAGTAGTGTTTATTTTATTTTTAGGTATCTTGTCAGTAGATTAATTATAATAGCATACATTAGCTAAATGATTAGAGAATAGAGTATAATAACGTTTTAAGATTATCATATTACGGTAACTAAATATAAAACCTCAGCATTAATACTGTAGCTCACAATCTTATGAAATCACAATCTTATTATATGTTTATTTATTATATTTTACCCAATGAAATTGTTGTTCTGATATTTTATGTCAAATAAATATAAATAAATATTAAATAAATAAATATATACGGACAAATCACACAGATTGAGCTAGCCTCATAGTAAGTTCGAGACTTGTGTTATGGGATATTAACTCAACGATACTATACTTATAATAGATATATATATATAGATACACATCCAAGACCCAGGCCAATCGAACCCGGGGCCTCCACGTCGCAGGCAGGCGTGTTGACCGCTGCGCCACGGAGGTCGTCAAACAATTTTGTGTTTAAAGGTATAAATAAAGTGAATGTAAAAATTTTCTTCTTTAGGTCCAAAAGGTTGTGGCAAGAGTCTTCTTGTTTCCCAAATGGCGTCCTTATTAGGTTACACTATAGAGCCCATAGTCCTGTATCAGGATATGACTGCCAGAGATTTAATTCAGCAGCGTACAACCTTAGACAATGGGGATACAGTATGGAGAAATTCAGCTTTAGTTGATGCGGCTTTGAAGGGACATTTGGCTGTGTTAGATGGTCTTCATAGAATACATGCTAGTACTTTGGCTGTTTTGCACAGGTGAGGCTATTAGAATCTAAGATAAATTGTTTAGATATTTTCAGAAAAAAAAATCTAAATGAGAAAATAGTAACGACAGAAGGGATGATCTGAATTAAGTTGTTTTGTAGATAATTTATCTATCTATTAATATTATTTATAAAATATATATTATGGTAAAATATCTATGTAAATAGTATTGTACTATTTTAGGTTAATAGCTTGATTACAATAACTTTCGCGTT
This sequence comes from Junonia grisea, assembly GCA_018235645.1. Classification (NCBI taxonomy): domain Eukaryota; kingdom Metazoa; phylum Arthropoda; class Insecta; order Lepidoptera; family Nymphalidae; genus Junonia; species Junonia grisea. Next base: position 5,827 of record DVXP01004252.1, read on the forward strand.
ATCGCTGTAGTTATGTGTTTTATTAGCAAAGTTTAGTAAAGTAATAGGTTGGTTACATTTAGGATTTTACATGCTAATGGTTGTTTTGCAAGAAAATTATAGATGACTTAGTTTTAAAATAATAATCTTGATGGTGTCGCAAGTTTGGTTCAGATATTTCTTTTTGGTTTTATTTTGGTAATCCTGCACAATTTACAATAGAAATGCTATATCTGTGAATGGAATTAACATCCACTGACCGTACCTGTAGAAATAATATTGTTTTATTTACTCTCATAAACACAGTATCATAAAAACAATAGCTAAAGTTAAAATTATTACTACGTCACAGGTTAGTGCATGACAGAGAACTACAACTACATGATGGTACCAGACTACTGCGTCATGATAGATATGATGATCTGCTAGCGTCTGGACTTACTGAGAAAGAGTTAGAAGAAAGCGGCGTGAAGAGGATTCATCCATCGTTCAGGTAAGTTAAATTAAAAATGAGGGTATTTGTTAAACACTTAAAGTTAAACTTTAAATTAAATTAACTTAACTTAACTTTAAATTAAATTAAAGGCCTTCAATTCAAAATTCAGTTCAAAAGGAATTCGTTCCGATACAATAGAAATGTATTAAAATTTCTGATAGCAACTATGATAAACAATAAGCGTATTGGGTATAAAGTTTTGAAATATACATTGAAATCTATTTATACTATGGAAGGGTTGAATGAATTTTATATAATTTGCAGTGTAAATTCTAATTATTTATTTGTACCTTCATTATTTCTTTCAGGATAATTGCCCTAGCTGAGCCTCCAGTTATAGGTCGTGGACAACAATGGCTTTCACCAGAAATTCTTAGTTTATTCATTTTCCACGAGATGAGAAACTTAAGTAGAGAGGAAGAGATATTTATTATTAATTCACTGGTAAGTGTAACTAAAACCTTTGCAAATTAAAACTATTTTTTGCGTTATCGTTGAAAAGGGTATATTTGTTATAAATAATACTTTCTTTACAGTATGGTGACATCTCCAGTCCATTACATTCTATAATAGATTTAGCCGATCAACTCAGACATTCAGAAGACAGTACCCTAAAGAATCTCTCGTCATCTTTATCTACCAGGCAACTCTTAAGGATAGCCAGTCGAATGTCCAAATATCCCGCAGATTCGGCTTATGAAACCGTTCAAAGGACGTTCTTAGCCAAATTCCTTCCCAATTTAGCCAGACGAGCACTAGAGGGTGCTAGCCAGAAAAGTGGCATTCAACCTCCAAAGAAATTCGGTATTTTTGGTCGAGAATCTAAAAACGTTGGTTGCTCGGTTCAAAATGGTGTGCTAACGATCGGTAAAACTAGCACAAATGTGTTTAAAACCGATGCCCTGACTAAAGTACCTGATATTCTATTTTACGACGTTCCCCAACATATAGAACTCTTGGAATGGCTTCTCCAAGATTTTCTTCTCGGAAATCACTTACTCCTAGTTGGTAATCAAGGAGTAGGAAAGAATAAGATAGCTGACAGACTCTTGCAATTATTGAATCGTCCTAGAGAATACATTCAGTTGCATAGAGATACGACAGTTCAATCGTTAACAGTACAACCAACAGTTCGAGATGGCATAGTTATTTACGAAGATTCTCCATTAGTAAAAGCTGTTAAATACGGCCACGTACTAGTGGTCGATGAAGCCGATAAGGCTCCAACTCATGTTACTTGTATATTGAAGACGTTAGTGGAAAATGGAGAAATGATTCTCAGTGATGGTAGACGTATTGTGCCTAGGGATATGATGGAAAGTTCTGGAGGGGATGTTTCTAGCTTTATTCCAGTGCATGAGGACTTTAGGATGATAGTCCTGGCGAATAGACCAGGGTTCCCGTTCCTTGGAAATGATTTCTTCGCTTCACTAGGTGTGTATTTGTTTGTAATATTTAAATGTCTTTCAAAACATGTAATTGTTTTTTTATTGTATATGTTCACGATGTATACGAAACTTTCCATCGTCTTTGACTACACCTGTTTTTTTGTGTTCAAACAGTAAAGTATTTCTCTTTTTAATTACAGGTGACCTATTCTCCTGCCACGCTGTAGATAATCCCTCAATTGAATCAGAGTTGGAACTACTCCGTTCTTATGGTCCTGATGTACCGGAAGATGTGATGAAAAAATTGGTCGAAGCTTTCGCAGTCCTAAGAAATATGGCCGATCAAGGTCAACTGACTTACCCCTACTCCACACGTGAACTTGTGAATATTGTTAAGCATTTACAGGTAAAACTTCTTCTAATTTTTACAATATATTAACATAGTAACGTTAAAATTTGAAAATCAATTACTTTTTAAAATTATTAAAATTGGTTCGAAACAGCACGATAATAACATTTAAAAAATCGTATATGCGCTTAAAATAGTTCTATTTTATGTTGCAGTTTGCAGAAAAATAATATGAAATAAGAAATAAGTTTATTAGCAATTTATTCTATTTTATTATACTTTTTCGCATTAATTACTTAATCTATAGCACATAAAATTAGTATGTACTTGGCTGAAAAATGTGACAATATTCTTAAAGCAAAATTATACAACGTTCCAGAAATACCCCGAAGAAGATTTAGCAACAGCCATCGGTAATGTGTTCGACTTCGATCGCTACAGCAAAGATATGGCGGACACATTGCTAGAAGTTTTACACGCCAGTGGTCTACCCACTGAAGGCGTGTTGGAGGGTAGATCGAAAGAGGCTCTGAAAAAGATACAAATGACCATTGAGAGAACTAGCGGGTGTGTATTTTATAAGTTTTTAGATAAACTGTTTTATAAGTAGTAGTAGCACAGAAAGAAGATTTTAAATATATTATGTTTTGACTTTACCATTCGTTGACCTTAAACGCCTGTGTCTAATAAAAATTCCCCAAGTTTAAAGGTCATCTATGACTCAAAACCTTTTGTTCAAAAGTTGATATATGAATAATTAAAATCAACTTTTTAGCTGCTCCAAAATATAATAAGGCGTTTTGTACTTAGCATATGATATCAATTACTCCTCATTATTTTCAAAGTCTCACTCGCTAAACTTCGGCAACTGTATCTACAAATTCTATTTTCCAGTAAAGACGTATCATCGCCCAAGCACGGTAAAGAGGATCCAAAGAACGAGCCCCATGTGGGCGGTAATACTTGGGCCGGGGGAACCGGGGGGAGGGACACCGCGGGGTTAGGGGGGAAGGGCGGCCCGTATAGATTGGACAAGGGACATGATGTGCATCAGGTATGCTATGAATGTCGTTTGGGTAACATTCATTAACGTTATTAAGCAGTAGCTAAATGAAAGATTTTTGTTTATAAAACTCGAGATAAAGGGTAGGATTTTCAGAAGGGACCAATTCCTTCTTGTATTTGAGAATATTTTAATGATATAAATATTTAAAAATATGTTTAATTTTTTATAACGAAATATTCGTTACTTAATTTAGAATAGAATAGAACTTTATTAACAACCATTGGCTTTGAAAAATATCTTAGAAGGTTTGTAGAGAATAACATTTTTTCTTATAAAGCTACAATATTTTAATAATCATATGTAAAATACATATGTATATTTCCAGTTATCAGACGAAGAGAAAGACGACATTCCAGAGCATGTAAAGAAGGCGGCACGGGAGATGAACAGAAAAGTTTTTGAAGAGAGGTTGAAGGAGATTAAGATGAGTGAATATGATGCGAAGCTGTACGGACAATTTCTTAGGGCTGTTCAACCTCAGGTATAAACTATATCTAGCTGTTGTAGCTTGTGACTTGGTGTCGCCTGTGGTGGTGCATGTATAATTATTTCCGCGGGAATTCTTGATTTTTCTTTTTGTGATATAATGTAGCCCTTGTCCTAATTTTAGATATAGATTATGACTATTACCAATATCAGCCAAATCAATTTACAAATTTACAGTACAAGATTGTGTGCAAGATTATTGATTGTACTGTATTAATCATATTGTATTTTTAAGTACTTTAAAAATATTGACTATTTTTAGTAATGGAAGTTTATATCGGCTTTGCTAATTCAATTCGTATAGATCGGAGCTCTCCGCGGTGTATTAGCGGAATTGCAAGCTAAGAAGAAGGAGAGACAATGGAGCAGACATCAAACTAGTGGTGAATTGGATGACGGAAAAATTATTGAAGGTATAATTATACTACCAAAATATAGCCCTTTACTTGTTGATACTAATAAGTAATCAATTATAATCATAGTAAATAAATAAAAAAATAAGTTATTATTAAGGCGAAGTGTACGTTATATAAGCCTAACGAAACTTTAATGATCTGAACTATGCGCATTACGCTGCGCAAACATAAATATAATAACAATAATTATAAATACTCTTTGTTGTACACAAATAACATACAAATGAATAGTAACATGGAAGAAAGATGTACAAAGGCGGTCTTATCGCTACGGAAGCGTTTTTTTCATATATCGACAATGATTGGTACATGTCGAGATATGTACCAATAATTGTCGAGATAACTTCGACAGGCATGTACAAATTCTGTTTGGATTCGGGATTTGGATTGATTTGGATTAGACATTTGAAGTTGGTCGAATTTACCTATACTTAAAATGTATATACTCAGGTATAACAGGCGAGAGATCGATCTACAGGCGGAGGACTGAACAAGACCCGCCGCCCGGCGCTCCGCCGGACAAA
>DVXP01004253.1:0-10529 GCA_018235645.1 Junonia grisea
AAATCTGTTTAATCCACCGAGAAATGTGCTCAGCTGGGTTTTAGTAGCAAGTTTTATAACTTTAAATTGTAAAATATTTGGGGAATAGCAAATATTTTCAGGAGGAAAGTCATATAAGCACAACAGGATTGACGTAGGTATGTAGGTGTGTAGGTAAGGTAGGTGGATAGGAAACTTCATAAAACGAATTCATATTTGCTTTGACCGTGGTCAGTCAGCTCGTCACCACGGTGAATGCAACTTCGTCGAAACGTCGGGCAATAAAGGTATTGTAATATGCAAAGATTATCGCGATAAGACCCGTTTACAAAGCTAATATGGATAAACTACATCACGAAAGTTTAAAATATCAAATTTTTATAACGAACATGTGTAATTTGTTTTATTATTATCAAAATTTAGTTAATTAATTGCGTGAAGATCAAGCTAGTAAGCTGATGAGTATCACTGAATAGTTCCTATATCATAACATAACGGCCATAACGCATATAATGTCAAAATTGTGCCAATACAGAACATACAGAACATGCTGAGTATTTTGAAACAATAACTCCAGTCACTAAGTAGATTCGTTCCGGTGAACGTTAACAATCGCGATGGCAATCTCGGAGCTGTGCACAATGGAAGTGCTGCAGGTTGAGTGCATAACTAATATAATGTTATACATATATGAGACGGTTGAATCGTATGATACATTTTAAATTTAGTGTACAATAGTGACGTGATAAGATTTACTTGGCTACTGGTTTACTTTGGACTGATTTTAAAAAGGAAGAGTTATCTTTAACACATTTTTGGCAAGCTATGACCCTTGTTTGTTGTAAACAAAATGAATGACCAATAAAGTTTTTTTAACAAATAGAACAAAACTACAACATAATATTATGTCAGCTCATCGTAAACGATTAATATAATCCTGAATGCTGTCCAATTTATTTGTATAAACAGTTGTAAGTTTCGATAAAAAATTTGGGTACGTGTATAATAGACGAGTCTGGTGCCATTTCCATATCGCTTTCAATTCTATTACCAACAAGTAACCGATTAGTCAAACTTCGTAAAATATTAAACAAAGCGTATCTGTTTTAAATTAAAATTTCATCTTAAAATCATCATCCTCACCTGAATTAATTACAAAAGAATTATTTCCAGAACACGTAAAGTATTATTATAATTATAATTATACAGATAAATCTATTATTTTCTGAGCTTTTGAAATACGATTTATTTTTTACTAAAGAAACTATTTATAGTTTCTAAAACTTTCAACATTCGTGTCGAAGTTATACTAACTAAAGATCTATTAAGGACCCTTATTCTATATGTAAAATTAAAACGCAAACGCGTGTAAAGCATTATTATCTAATAACAAGGAAAAACGCATGCACATTAATTTGTCACAAAGAAATAAAAGCCTAAGCCTCAATACTTGTGTTTTGTGTATATGAAAACTTAAATAATATCCATTCATTTAAATTTTTCGTCAGTATCTACCTAACTTCGTCTAGGTATCTAGGTAATGCAGTGAATATGATAGGCACTAGACGGAAGATGCGATGCATTCTCTACGTCTTAACGATCTGCACGGTCGGGGTGGCTTGCACTTTCACGAGATCTTGCGTAATGTGATCGTGTGATTCGTATTTTTGTGTGTACGTATTTAAATAACATAGGATTAGACACAAATCAGACGATTCTGAAGTACAAAATGAGAATTTGGTCGGAGTTAAAGCAAAGTAGCAAAATCACTGAGTCCGTGAGCCGTAAAAAAGTAACTCTGCTTTCATTCAAAATGGAGACCAGCTTTAAAGTTAAATAATTTAATTTTCAATTGAAATAATTTCGTTGAGTTGTAAAAGAATAATAACAAAATTCTTAAACAGATGTAGCATTAGATACAAGATGTGTCAACGTCATATAGTCGATATTATGCATATAAACACTTTTCCTACTACTTGCTTCCTTTTAAGAACTACATACATTTGTAATAAAGTTAACGTCGAAAACATACTTAATTATTTAAAAACAAATAATCCTTAAAATCCGAACAACCGGTGTCGAGTCACGAGGCTTTAGTCGAAACCGTACAAAAACCGCGTTTAGTTAATGATTAGGTAAATTCAAGGCCGCGGTGTCGCTTTTCGTACTCGTTTCCACTCGGGTGATGCTTTTTAACTGCCAGCTTTTGCGATAAAAAAATGTGAAGAAAAACAAAGTTTAATAACTTTGTTTTAAAATGAGTTACAAAAGTAAGGAACTTGTTTTTTTTTTTGGCGCTTTTTGTTTTTCATACATGACATATAATAGTTTAACATTTCTGTTCAATTTTATTTAGTTTTTGTTAGATGTAAAATGCATCAACAAAGAAGGTGATTCCAAGAAGAATAAGAATAATGCATGTCCCCCTTATAAATATCCCCTTTTTAACATGCATCCGTACCTATTTACATTGCTACCCTTATAAAATACAGTAAACTAAAAAACATCTGTCAGTTGTTAAACATTACATTATTATTTCTTATAACCCTGTTCGATACTGAATTACTGATGTGAGAGTTTTCTAAGTTTAACTATAAACACCAGAAGAATTATCAAGAACAACATTCAATATCTTTCTTCTGTAACTTGTAAATCACATTGGAGTTTCGTATTACTATTAGATTCTAGACAAAGATGAATGAAGTATCGTATTGAGGATCTCCTTTCCTCTCCTAAATTCCAAGTATTAATAAAAATAGCCCAGGAGAAATCGTCGAGGGTGTACTTATCGAAAACTATACCATCTCGATAAAGACAATCTCTTCAGCTTGTCCAACTATTGATATCATTGATACATGAAAATTGCTAGAGGGTAACTCAGCTGTTTAAACCAAAATCCTTTACCTTTTTGCAAGGTTCTTTTCAAACAAGATCCTGCATACTATTAGGTACAGTAAAGTTAATACAACCTATCAGTTATGTCGTGTTCTTGCAAAGCAATGGGGTATAATACTGCCCCCTGGTTAGAGTGGGGTTCACGTATTTCGCAACAGTTTAGAAGGGGTCGCCGGTAACCGAACACCGCGCTGCAGCGGTCAGTGATTGATACCGCCAGCTGAATTTCTATCCGCTCGCACGCATTTACTTTACCGCAAGACACGTGATGAAATGAAACGCTGGGCGTGATTATATGTTAAGCTATATACCTATATGTAATATCTTTAAACGAACATTTACTAGCATTTTATTTATATACTAGCAGCAGAGACGACAGACGTTGTCCTGTCCAGTATCACCGCCACATAACGGGTCTAATTGTATTTTCAAATCATCTAGGGATCAACTTAATTATTAATCTTAATTTTATTAGTTTTTAGGAGGAGTTAGGTGACGAACATCCGAATATTATACGAATTTCATATGTATGCAAAAATATACCGGCAGAAATGGCTCTAACGGTTTTTCTGCAATTTGCTATGAGCGGGTTTTCGGGAAACATCGATCTAGCTTAGGCTTAGTCCGGTAAAACGCGTGTTTTTAAATTTTCATGCAAAATTTCCGTCCGAAGCTCAGTCGCTCAGGTAGTAATGCTACTACATATGTACATATGATCATACTACATATGATCAATTCTTATTGTTTTCTTTACGGAAGCTCATTTGCCTCCTCGTTCTAGAGCCTAGACTAATTACCTTGTGATATAATTATTTATTAATTATTTTTTACTTATACGCGCTTGATCATAAAGATTTTATGTAAACCTTATGATTAGGGTTTGAAGTGGATAAAGTTTATCACTTTACCAACACACTTAATTTATTAGTTCTTGTTAGGCCACCACTAAACTTACTCTACAATTTAAATAAAAAATAAGTCAGAAATATTTAAAAAACTAGTTTCCGTATGTTATACCCGTAAAACTCAGAAAGCAGATGGGTTGATATGATTACAAACACGGCATTGTAATTGAAGAAGGTGTTCACTGATACGGGGAATTCCTAGTATTTAGTCACTTGAAGATATAATAGTCACCATAGCAGCATAAACCATTTAATATTTTTATTTGTGGTGAATTTATTAAATTAATAACTATCATAGAATACAGTGATTTACAGCGAATAGTAGGGTCGTATAGTTAGTACTTTATACTGTTTAGATATGCAAAATCTCTACACATTTCAAGATAATGACAGTGTAAATAAAACAACGGAAGGAATTGTTTTGACGAAAGCCAATAGCAGATCGACGTAAAAAAATAAAAAACCCCACAGCAGATGTTTCTATCAGCAGCTGAAGCAGTGAAGGTCATAAGTGTGATATAATGCAGTTGCACAACTCCTCACTGTTTGTTGCTAAAAGTTCGGCCTTGCTGGAGTTAGTCTTGGGAGACGGGGGCGAGCTTGGTGACTCAGTGATGATACACGTGGGTTGGTGGGTTATTACGATATCTGTTCATCTATTACATGTTTGTTGTGTTTGCTAATATGATAACTTATGTACAATTGTATGTGGATACTTCTTTGTGTCTTTTAATGATTTTCTGATTCGTGAGCAGTTTGGTTCACCTGCAGAATTATTGTATATTGTGGTATTTTTATAATACGTTTATTTTTTATTAAACATACATCAAAATATTTAATCAAAGATGTTTCCTAATACAACATATATAGAACTGTTTATTTTTATTACTTTTTTTGTAATTGATATTATAGGACTATATAAAAGAAATAGCAAGAAAATCAAAGACAAAATCTGAGATTTATATTATTTTCAAATTAGTAAAGTAAAATGACTGGGTACATATTAAAATTATATTAATGTATAGAATTATAAGTAATATCCTACCACGCACTTATTATTGACCTATAACAATTTGTTATTATCAATTCTACACACAATTGTACCCGAGTTATCACTGCGAAAAGTATAATTATTGGAAATGAATTATTTTTCCCTTAGTTACAATTATCTATTTATAATCAATTTAACAGAAATTCCCCGTTTACAACAATTTATATTGAACGATAGTTTTTCCTTTTGCATAAAAGATATGATAATGGCTCGACTACAAGAATGATGTCATCTAGTATTATCAGCTGTGACATTGTTAATTGAAATTAAAATTTTGATCATCAATTACTAGGGTATTTATAAGTAACAAAATAGGAATATTTATCATTTTTATAGACAGATGGACAATATTTTCTATAAGACAAGTTTTATCTATTCAATTAATTTGAATAATTACTTTGAACAGCCCGTTACTAGCAACAGATGTGTGCTTTGCATCTGCTACAGACATTCCGCGGTTTCTTACAATATGTAACTTTATATTTTAGAAGTCGAGATGACCTAGTAGTTGGAATACCTAAACAAATGATCGCACATTCAAATGCCAGTTTTCAAATGGTTATTATTAAGAAAATTATAATAAAATCTGTATGTGGCGAGGTAAATTTTGGCACATGTGTATCTGCCAACCCGCAATAGAATAGCGTGGCGGATTAAGTTCCTAAATGTTCTTCTTAATAGGAGGCCTGCCTTTGTCCAGCTATGGGACATTTACTGGCTGTCACTTTACTTTCAACTTCAAGAAGTATAACAAACTACGACGTTGAGTTACAGATGCAATGGACAATTAGTTATCATTAGCGGGTTTAGAGGAACACGTAAAAGTTATTACGTCTAGTAATCTAGTTGCGAGTAAAAGTGCAGTTAGACTAGTGACCGCAGTGTCGTTGTAAGCGTTGAAGGAAGTTCAGGCTTATGCTTTGGTTTCCTAAGATAGCGGGCTGTCAAATTTTCGCGCTCTAAATCTCTTGGTGTCAAAAACCATTCGCTAAAACTGGTGCCATAGATTTTAAATGAAAAATATTTGCTTGCTATCATCCAAAGCATTAAATAGTATGCCGACAAATAGCAGAAAACCAAATGTTCACATTGAGTTTGTTGACGTGAAAGCTGACCATGTAAAAAATTGACACAAAAACCAAAGACGTATCCTTATTATGAACAGACTGATTAAGAGTGTATTTAAATTAGAGATTGATTTCCTTGTAGACAAGTAATATGTAGTATGAATAATATTGTGTCTAAATGGAGCTTTACTTTGTGCAATAATGAGACATGGCAGTACCGTTAAACGGAATCATGATGAGTATCAATCGAATGCACTTTATAGTTTTGCAATTCGCTGTCGATATTATGACACTGTGTATATTACGTTTATTTACTTATAGTTTAGCAAGTTCAAATCCAGTATCTCAACAGTTTTGGAACATAATTTATAATATTTATTAAGATAATAATTATGAATTCGCATATAAGAGAAGGATTTTAATCCACAACGTTGCTCAATTCTACACACAGCTATGTCGGAATTCCTCCCAACACGTACTAGTTTCCTCAAAATTTTTACGTTCAAAATCGAGTTACCTACCCGATTTACCTACTCGATCTACTCGAGTTACCTACTCGATTTTGAATTATATGTTTTGAATTTTAAAATGTCAGAAAATAATTAATCCGAAATATCGAATTGAAATCGCCTTTATGACCACATAGCCACACGTGCATAGAAGATGACAATATTACCGACTTGTTAAACACATCGTGTTTCGTGTGTAATATTAGTAAATATACATATTTACTAATACCGGTGCACACTTCTCCGAGATAATCGTCTGTTGACAGATAGAGGGCAGATTCACACGGCGTCATCGAAACATTTGAATGTTTGCATTACAATGTAGCGCGGCATATGTATTTGTAAACAAATTTGTGGAATGACTGGGCTTTGTACTATAAATATGTTATAGCTATTAGCATATTTTGTCCGATATTTATATAGGTATTATAATATTTTGATATGTCTATAAGGAGCAGCGGTGAGCTAGTGGGTAAAACACATCGATTTCAACAAATGATCATGGATTCAAGCATTACTGAGTCTATAAATGTTAAATGTATGTTCAATTTTACCTAGCATTCTAGCCCATGAATGAATAATGGTGACGATATCTATCGAATAAATTTAAAAAATGGTAATATTTGAGACGATTCAAATAGATCGCCTTAGGTACTTTAGAAGATGGACTATGGTTATCTCCGTGCATAAAGTTATAGTCAGAGTCACCGCAAACGTGTCAGACGGATAGCTTTAGCATTTATAACATATCAGTAAGCCGGCTCAGGTGACGTAACATGTAACAGCCTTACGTCTTGATGAGTTCACGAGAACCTCATGTTAACATGTGCCGTATTGATTTGTTTGCGCAACGACAGATCACGGCGGTTTAGGGTTATCAGTCATATTTGTTTTATTAATGAAAAAAAAAAACATATTTTATTGAAAAAATTATACGACGTCAAATATATCGAGTAAAAAGATCGCTAGGTGATGACACAACAACTCCAACCTATGGTTTTATTTATTTTAATTCTTCTTTCTAGCATTTTCCCAGATTTTTAATAGGATCTGCTTTATTCTAGCCTAGGTGTTGGCAGATTACTGATTTTTACGCTGAGCGGTTGACGTTTGACCTCCGCCCAGCCCAGAGGCAGGACTAGAATAGAGAGCCACATAACTAAGTAACAACTTTAAAATAAATACGAAATTATGAAGAAGCATGCACAAAACAGTGAAATTAGGACTAAGAACCTTAGATCCACTTCCTTTTAGAATTCTAATGAAGACGTCAATTGACGTGAATTGGAATTTTTGTTAAACGTTACAATGTTATACTTTTCGTTATCACAAGAAACAATAATAAAAATATTTGTAATACTAGGCAGTAGTGGCTATCAAGCACGTTCGGGAAATAAATAAAGCAATTAAAATGGAATTCGGATTTACGATAACAGTTGCTGAGGTCAAGTGTAATTTTTGTAACTATAATAAATATGTAAACTGAAGTTAAAATATAAAATATTGCTAGGAATATACAAAAAACAAAGATTAAATGAATTGTAACAGGTTTGATTCTATCTTTTGATACCTACGTATCAACAAAAAATGAATATTTAAGTAATTTTTGTAAATTAGCTAACTTTACTTAATTCATAAATCATGGAAAACTGAAAATAAAGCATTATCATTCAAGCGTAAAGTCAATATAACACTTTCATTTATTTACATTAATTAAAAATACTGTTCTATTTTTACTTTCATGTTACCTAATGTAAAATAATCACATATTTCAATACTTTAACACGTTTTCATTCATTTCTGATGCATGAGTAGTTCACCTCAATTATTATATCTACTTTTAAAATGTGAATTGTTTTGTGAATTTTCTTTCTATTGCTTTGTTCCTAGCTAGACCCTACGTCACAGGTTTTCAAAGATTACAATAACCTTTCTTTGTGTGTTTTGTATTATATTAAAAGCCATTTTGCTAGCATTTTGTTTATCTTAAGATTGTGCAATGGTTTTTTATTCTTTTTTTTATTTCTTTTGTGTCAACCCTATATAGTCGTGACGACACCGGTGCAGCTTCCGATCGTGTCGGGCTGTGCAGAACCGGTTCAGATTAACGGCCTTGCGGCACGCCCTCAGCTTAAAAGCATTCTATCTAGTATACACTAACTCTTTACTTTTATCATTTATAATACACTAGCAATCCGCTATGGTTTCGCACGGACTTAACAAAGGTTGTAAAAAGCCCATAGAGACGTTTGCCATGAGCGAGGATCGAACTCGTGACCGTTAAGCTTTATTTTACTAATATGACGTGGGAAGAAGACCCGATTACGAAGTTTAAGACAAGCTGTCTTTTTGACACCTTCATCAATATAAAATTTTTCCTCAATCGCAAATGGAAAAAGTTGACAATTACAGTGAGACTTTGACAGTTTGGCAACATCTGCAGCCAACAATTTTTCTACGTCTTGCGAAATTCTTATAAAAGAATTCGTATAAGCAAATGAATCACTCAGTGATCGATGTTCATCCCTATTCATAGGATATTGGTATTATTCATTATTCATTGCTAATTTCAGCTACAATATGAGTATATTTTTCTGTTAATTAACTCCTAACATTAACTTATTTACTTCTACAACTTATGGAATGAATCTATGCTGGCCGACGATCTTTTAAATGGCTATTTTATTTACAATATCAACTTACATAATAGTTATCTAAATTATTATTATTATTATACGAGGAATTAGAAAAGACATACGCCTATAAGGGATATTTGTAACGATCAAAAACTACTTGACAGATTTTAAAAATTATATTACCATTAAAATGCTACGGTACCTCTGACGAACATATGCCATAAATAAAGTACATATATATTTTTTTACAGTCTGTGTTTAATCCGTGCGATGTCGGACTGCATTGCTCGCACGATTCAAATTTGAACTATAAAATTGTATAAAACATAAGAAAAATCGTTATCACAAAGTCGAACAGCCTCAACTAATGACGATACCAGCATAGCAATAGCCTTTGATTTTCCACGCGTACGTAAGCGAGAAATACCTCTGCCGATGCACGGTTGCAATTAGATGCGAATTATCGAGAACAGTGACGTCATAATGTGTTCCGCACATCATGACATCAGCCCACGCGGTGAGCTCACGACCCAACGCGACTACTGCCAAGATTTTTCACGGTTCTTTCCGATATACCCTGAAATATTATTGCCATTCGACTTTGAAAGACGTTTTAAATAGATTGGCACTTTTGTAGAAATTGCTTTTAGTCTAGATAGAAAAATTGAAACTGACAACAGCTGACAGACCTGTCTATTGGCCAATAATATAGTTAACTACTGGATATATTGACTGAACAATAAAAATTGACTGAGCTAGCCAATACTTGGTCGAAAGTGCAGTTAGGGGAATCGAATATTCTATCAAGAAAAATCTATTCGTCAACTGATGCCGAATTCAACAGCGTAGGAACTGATGTTATCAACTGTTCTCTCTGTTCGTTTCTCTATAAATGTGTAATATGTGTAAATGTGGATCTCTCTGTTCGTTTGCTTCCTATTCTTACATAGAAAAATACCCAAAGATGCGTATACTTTCAAATATCATACTGATTAATAACACCAAAACTATTTGCTAAAGTATTCTACAATCACACTAAAGTTTGCGTGACCACTATATTAAGTTTCAATCATTGTTTCAGGATCTTCGTATAATTAAATCAAACGCATACGTTGCTGTCAATGACCCATGCAAATATATGATGGTCAATCCGTACAACTCGCGTGTACAATAAGGTTTCATTGACTTCCTTCCTAGCAAACCCTATAGGGAAGTCTGTATGTTTATGTTAACGTTATAAATAAATCTCTGACCACATGAGGTCAAAATAAACATTGCGGTAGGTTTATAAATAGGTACGTGAATATTCTGTAAATGAGTGAGAGAAAATCAAACACATTCGATATCGAAAATCTATTAACTATTGGCTATACCTTCATCATGAGCCGAGATGGCCTAGTGGTGCGAACACGTGGATCTTTACCAAAGGTCACGGGTTCAAACCCTGGCTAGCACCGCTGGATTTTCAAGTGCTAAATTTGTGTTTA
>DVXP01004254.1:0-10529 GCA_018235645.1 Junonia grisea
CGTATTAAAATATGTTATATCGTCTTGCTTAGACAAACCTTAATTCACGCGGGCGAAGCCGCGGGTAACAGCTAGTAGATATATATTTTTCTCACGCTATATAAGATTTATGAAATCCCTCGATGCGAAGCAGTGGGTGTAAACATTACAAATGACCCCGTCGCCGGCACTTTCGTGTCGCTTAGTTGCGCAGGTGTGATCGATCTTTAAATATTACATTTTTCCTTTTAATGTCGATTTCATATAAGAAACTGTTACTTTCGTATGGAATATTTATCTTTCTATTGGAATCACTAATTGCAGTTTTTATAGGTGTTACATTAACGTACCTATCCTGTATATATATATATATATCTTTAACTTTAAACTTTTTAATATTTGTTCGTTTATGAGTCACTTTGCTTTTAGAAACCTGCTACTAATCCGTAATTCAATGTTTATTTGTTTGAAGTAAAAATATAAAATAAAACTGTAATAGTATTGTAACAGCCAGTAAATAGCATAAAGGCATCCCCTCTTAATAATAACATGGTTCTTTTATACTAATATGTTTGAAAGTTAATATAATATGTGAGTAGTTAAAGTTTTAAGCCTCATTCATCATGATAACCTGAATATCCAGGCTATCGCGATGTACTTATATAAATGCATCGTCGCCTAGACATTAAGGCTAGACATTCTTTTCTCTATCACTAAAATCTTAAATGGCATTTTGAAAACGTTTTAATTTTTACGATATTTTAGAATATATATAAAGTCCTTATAACATTCAATTTGTTTTTATTTTTTACCTAAAGTCAAGGCGAAAATACATTTTCCTGTTCCCATTTGATTACATTAAATAAGTATAAAAAGGCCTAATTTCTTCTTTGCTAACGATATCAAATGATGGACTTTTAAAGTCTGTAAAATTTTGTTATCTAACAACCGCTATACCTACTCAGCAACATAAACACTAGCTAAGTAAAGCAAAATACCAAAAACGACAATTTAATTTTTCAATACAAACTGTTCCTAGCTGTGAAACATTTACCGTCTTTTGTCTTTTGAGAAATAAAAAATTCTCACTTGGACGTCAAATATGTATTCGCGCGCTTAAAAAATCTGTTTGTTTCATAGCTGTCGTATCAACGACGATCTCTCTGGTCAGTGTTCTGGTAAAACAAAACAGTTTATGTAGGTGACATGACGTTGAACGGGCTATCTAGTTTAATGAAATAATCATTAAAAGATGGAGATGGCCTTGTGACATACGTTGATCGGTTGATCCAAACCGACGGTCGCAGGTTCAAACCCTAGCACTGCTCAATTACAAGTGCTAAATTTGTTATTAAATTCGTCTCATGCTCGAAGGCGAATGACAACATCATGAAGCATCCTACATGTGCCGGAAGAAATTCTGACACATATATTTCCACCAACCCGTAGTGGAGGAGCGTGATGGATTAAGTTCTTTATCCTTCTTCTTAATAGAAGAAGAGACCGAGTAGTAAGACATTAACGTGTTGTTGCTTTACTTTACTTCACTTAAGAGTGTTATTTAAATATAAAAAGAGATCTTGTACACATATATTATCACAAAATACGCCCAAAAGTAGTCGACTCCGATAAAATGAACGATCCCCGATCACACCTAGAGCGGAAAAGTGAAATAAAATATCCTCTCGTAAATTGAAATCGTGCCCGAGTTTCAGGTCGAATCGACGATGGCTCAAGTCTAGTAAGCGCTCTATTAATGTTCCCTTTTCGTTAAGTATTTCGATAACCCAAAATAGTTCACGAATATTTTCAACTTGCTTCTACCTACTTCGTTTTAATAAAAAATGTGACATTGAAACTAACAAATAAACATTATCGAAATATAACAAAGATTGTTATCTATAGGTATCTATTAATAAAGGTTTTACTTGTATTAGTATTAATGTGTTATAACTATAGTGTAAACATGTGGTAGCTTTGCCCGATAGGCGTTTCGGTAGTTTTGAAATTTGGTGTTTTTACAGTTTTTTAAGGCTTTTTTCCATGTACATATACCTATGTGAATTAAAATGGAATTCCGTATATTCCGTATGTAGTTATATTTGCTCACCCTCACGTCGTCATATTGGAAAATCCTTCTGTCATTTTTTTATCATCACAGTAAAGTAAATTTGTATTTAACGAGACTTCTAAACTTTGATTATGACTTTCAGATTTTTTAATGACCAATTTTCTTCTTAATAATTGATTTTAATTTTCTTTTATAAAAAAATATTATTATTTACGTACAATCGTCTCGGTAAGCGGATCTGGAATCCGAAAAATACCAAATAAATTCTTTATATCTTATTATGTTTTACCGTAATGTGAAGAAAGACATTTTGTCTATTTCTATAAAGCAAATAATTATCTTAACGTTATCTTGCTAATAACAAAGTAAATTGCCTTTAGATTAAAGAATTCACCTTTAGGTTCTAAGTATAGCATTTAATATAATTAATTACATTAACGTAGGCGAAAGAAAATATTAACGATCTATTCACGTTCTATCAAGAACACTGACAGAGATGTTAGAATTATATTAAAAATTGTTTTAAACCAATCAAGAAAATGTTGAAAAGGTCACCAAATAATCTTTAATATTATTTAAAATACATATTTGTAATTGCATGATTACATATTTGTATATTTATTCTAATAAATTATATTTAGCATAAGCGCTGTTTAATATATATTTTTTTCATCGATCAAAAATATTCTGTCCAGGATTTTTTTGGCAACTCATGTTTGATATTATACTTAGTTTATAGTATACTAAATTAATTACAAAATAAGTTTTTTTCTACTATCAGCTAGATGAAGGACCTAGTAGTAGAGGTAGTTAATGAAAATAATGTTCAACATCGAGAAATACATTCGTAAAATTTTATTCTTTAGTATTTCCTGAACATAAAAGCATCTTAGAAGAACGAATAAGAAAAAAAATTCAACGGGAATGTATTAGCGACGGTTTCAGCACGGGCAGATGTTGTAAAGGATTGCTTATCATAAAAATTGAATTTCAATATTTGAGGTTAAAGAAATATATTTTTATGAACTTGGTTTAACCCGTGCGGTGCCGATGCGGACTGTTGCGGTTATTAAAATTAATTCTATGATAAGTATTTCTAGTGCGTTTTCTATGAAACTATCACAAGTTATGTAATGGATACGGAGAATCATCTTTTACATACAAAAAATGGTAAAATTACAGCATTCTGTTTCAACTTCAAATATGTCTGGCGCTGGGCTATTAAAAAGCTTTTAACGTACTCCTGTCACAGTGCTTTACAAAGAGCCACGCAATTTGACTTGCGTCGTAGGTATATAAATTATTATCTACGTATATCGAGCCCTTACCGCGAAATTATCGTTAGCGACAATATTGTCGAAAATGCGTTTTTTATGGAAACTAGTATTTAAAGCCATAACGAACCCCTCCCTGTTGAGATTGTCTTTTTATTGTATGTGTAAATGATATAAAATTACGATTATGTGTGCAATTTTAAGCACTTATTTTCTCGCACGTTTCTTTTGATACATAAATCTTTAAAAAAAAACTTTCTGTGGTTTTCGTCTCACGCTAAAACCGCGGTAAAGGTAAAAATATTATGACAATGTCGAGCCATGTCGACTCCTGTACAATCGGTCTATTTACAAACACTCATTACTAGCTGCTACCTGCGAGTTCCTTCGCGTCTGTAGCGATCTTATGTAAACCCCGCTGGCCCTTTCAATTTTCAAAATAAATGTGGCCTATGTCCTAATCTAAGGTCTTAAATCTCACAAACTTTCGCCTTTATAATTATAATAGTATTCAGTAAGATGTATGCATTGTTAAAGAGACTATTTTGAATACGTGATTCGGTGGCTTCTGGACTGGCTTTAATAGTATGTATTACGACGATGTCGCTCTTGTGCAGTTTCAGTCTATTCACAAATATTGATTATTATTCTGTTAATGTCTGGTTAATAATGGGCTAAGTCAACTCTGATGAAATGGCAGTGAGCGATGTTGAATTGTTTCATTTACGTGCTAACTTTACCAACTGTGCCCGGGAACGGCTAACTTTGTTAACGCTATATTATGCCCATTGCATACTAAAAGAGCCATATATCGATTTTTTCAAACGCGTATTAAGTAAAAAATATACTAATAATTTCGTATTATTTATCATAATTAAAAAAAATAGAGCTTTTGCTAATTTTAGCAAACATATTATAGCTAATATTAGCTATGGCCATATCAAGTTAGTAATACCTGGATTAATACATTAAGCTCGTGGTAAGCGCGTTCTAAAAAAAGTTATTTGTATTCATTTTAAGTACCTATGTACTTTGGACAATTAAACAAATACCCACTTACGTAAAATATAATAGAAATACACAAAATTCACTCGCATTGATTTGTTATTATGTAAATGCAAAGCTATAACACAAAATTAATGGCTAACAATTTAAAAAATAATTTATTTTTTACTGTGTATGAAAACATAGTAAAAAAGGAAAGCGGTCTTTTTTCATTAAAGTCCGTGGCGTTATTACGACGACGTGACGAATATACGTAAAAGAAAGAATAAAAGAAATCTTTTATGGCCCTGAAGTATTCCTAAGTTACAGAACAACAAAAATAATTTTGCAACAGATGTAACGAGCGCTTTGTTGAGCTTGCATCATATTCGTGTGTAGGTGTTATCATGAAAAAGCGATTTAAGACACGAAAGTTATACTTTATCGGTGCCAAAAATTGAAACTTAATACATTCATCTGTTGCTTTCTATTTTTAACGAAAATGTAAAAGATATTTTATCGATATTCGCGTTTTAGCAGTGATTGTTCAGCGGCACGAAATTGTGAGGGAAATGTAGTCAAATCGACACTGGTACAGATGTATAGCGCTGGCTGGGATTCCTGCGATTTATGAGGCAATATGTTTAACGTCTACAACGGGAACCCTCCTCGAGCATAACGGGGGCTGTTACGTAAACAGATTGCTCGCGAGTGGCGGGCCGATGCTCTAGATATTGGCCTACGAAAACAGATCTTACACATAGAACTTTTGCTTAAATCGATGGAGGCAATTGCCTGTTTGCTGGATTTCCAGAGAATTTACAAGAGGTCTTCGGTTTAGACGACGACATTTTATTTTGCATTTAAAACGATTGTTCTCTACTGGTACATGTACTCGTACCAGTGTTTTGTTTTGTATACATTGCTGTAGTCAGATTACACTAAAGTTACAAAATTTATTACTTAGCAGTAAAGTAAAATGTTATCACGCCATATAATTATCGAAAAAAATATTAATAATTAATAGTTATTTAAAAAATGAATTAAGTGATCCAACACATAAATAATTACACTATTATACAAATTCAAACCTTATTCTTCACTCCATGTAATACAACATGATTTAATTAACACTCTGAATTCATTATCTTGTTTTATTTACATAGTATACTTACAAATAAAGTATTAAATTATAATTTATGAAAATTATAAATATTTAACAAAAATTAACATTTATGTTTTATTAAATCCAAGCGTGTAGAGAATATTTTACTGCTTGTAAAGAATAATTACACGCCCACACTATTCATTGCATGTGAATACGACTCTGACCTGGTAAGGCTGGTATGCAAAAATAATTTTATCGATCGAGAAACCTTTCTTGTACTTGACTCAAACCTTTCTTTATTGTACATGTGTTCTACCCACGCAATATAAAACCTTAGGTTAATCTAGTGCTTTCCATGAGGTAAGAAATATAACTTTATTATATAAAAACGCAATAAAATACTGGCTTAAAATAAGTTATCCACCATAATATCACATACCTATCACATGAAAATATGTTAATTGAAAGGTAAAAGCTCCTTAAATAGAATGGTCTGAATGATATAATTATGTATAATTGTTTGCCGACCTGTATATTAAGTTAACGACAGTAATAAATATACTAAGCTATCGTAACCAGTTTAAAAAACTATCAAACTTCTAGTTTAGTTTCACTAACAAAAAATCAATATTGAATGCCACACTGTTTTCAGAAATACCAACAACTTGTTATTAAGAGATTTAGTATTATCAAAGCGGCCGCTAAAGAGTATTTATCGTTCTCCCATGCAACCCCAAGCTTATGTATCTAACGTCTATTACTTACTAATTAAAGTATTAGAAAAAAACTGAATTTTAAGATGATCCAAATAGGTAAGTTATATTAATAACCATATACCTACTAAAACTTTATAAATATCACTACTAACATACTCGTTTTTAGTACTGTGTGTAGAGACAGCAATGTTTGGAACATTATAATTATGTATAAGTATTATTCAACAATCGTATAAATTTCAAAGATATTTCAACAAGTCCATATCAAAATAATAATTGATGATCATCATCAAGGAGATCGATGTAGTTATACAAGCAAAATGTAGACTAAATAAAATTGAAGTGCGTGTCAAGCCACGCATAAAGTGTTCCGTAGTTTTCATCGTAATATACGGACATCTGTTTAATCTTTGAAATTAACTTATTTCCTAACAACTAACATATTTATCGTAATAATTTTGAATGAAATTTGGGCGAAATATTTCTTTTTACTTTGATCGGTTGTAACTCGATAACTGTAAAAGCCCAGGTAATCGTGACAATTTTCCTTTCAAATTCATTATATCGTCACTGGAATCCAAAAGTACTAAAGTGCCACGGGAAACACAGTGACGATATGTGGCGCTTTAGTAGTTTTGGCTTTCCAGTGACGATGTGTATGTATCTACCTACTATTATCATAAATTTTTCCACATTTTTAGAAGCAACAGTCTAGTGGAGAGGGGGGACCATTTGACTCTAAGAAAAATTGACATCTTAAAGTCACGCTTTGACTACGGAACCCTAAAAATAATATGAATAATAAGAATTATTGTATAAGAAAAACAAGCAAAAATTAGGTACATACTTAATTTTTCTAAAACTTTATTTAAAAAAAATATATTATCAAGGGTTAATTGAATTACATACGTTATATGCATACAATTGATGTAACAATAATTGAAATGTATTTATCTACCAGTCTTTCAGGTATACAAATCTAAAGAATAGTCGAATTTTAAGTGCCGAGCGTTACTTATCGATTTGTCCTTGTATTTTGCCTTACATAGCTTTATGGTGCAGACTTCAGAATTTCTATCGGAATTGTTAATTGTTATAAGTTATAATTATTTTGTATTACCTGACATCAATCTCATTGAAAAGGTCATTAAAATCTAAATTAAATCATGCCGGTAAATCTAGTCGGAAGTATTTCATTAAGACGTACGCAAGCTTTATTAAGCTTTAGTATCGACCGGATACGACCGGTTTCGGAACTGAAACCGGCCGCGGCCGGCTAAAGTCGGATTACCAGTAGTCTGTAGTCTGCGGGGAGCTTAATCTAGAGGCTTCGGTCGCGTGAGATGCTAAGATCCTTATTTTGATTAAAATGGTGCGTTTGCGTGGCGACTACGTCTATAGCGCCATTTATCAAGCGATTTTTGTTGATGTTTATATTAAGATCTTTAGATTTTTCTGGCACATATTTGATGTTCTATTTATACTACGTATTCCAATATTGTTAGTTTTACGTATATGAAAAATATTGAAAGGGAATGATTGAATTTCTTTGTCTAATATTTTACTAAAATATATGTAGTAGGACGTTTTGAGCGTGGTAGTAATTGTAAGTTATATATATACATGTAGCGGTTTTTATTAAAGCGAAAGAAAAATCCTATTTTAGGCAAACTTATTCTAAAGATTATTTTAAGATAAGTAAAATATGATAGGTTACCCTTCGGGGTAATTCAGGGCACTCAAGGTATTAATGATAAATCCGCGCTTCACTTCAATAACCTGACTATTCAAAGGATATTTCTGAGTAACTTAATACATCCCTAAATAGATGGTTTTATTTTATTATTTGTACGAATAAATCATAAAGTTCTAAGAATACGTACAAAGACGTATTATGTTAACTTGAAATCTATACGGAATGAAAAGTATGTCTGTTCGTTTGAGCGCTTTTATTTTAATAAATTTCCCAATTGAAAAATGGTTTTATTTCAGATTTTCCACTAGTTATTACTCGTAAATAAACATCAGTGGAATATATGGAAAAGATTTTTTGAAACGCGGTCATCTGAATTCATATTCATATAGATAAGCCTTACTTTTATAGGCTTTTCTATACTTTTAACATAAAGAGAAGAGATTTACATGTATGTACCTACGAATAAACTCAAAAACAACTGAATCAGTTTCAAAGATTCTTTCACCTTTAGAATGCTACATTAATTATCCCTGAATAACATGATTGATTTTATATAATTATGTACAATTGTATTCTTTTATGTATATCTTTTATTAAGCTTTTGTTTAATCTGTGCGAAACTAGAGCAAATTGTTCGTTGTTAATAGAGAACGAGGCCTTTCCAATTTACAATTTACGTACCGTGAATGAAATGATTATCAATAGATACATACGGTGTGTAGGCTCGCTAATGGTGAACGGTATACCTGTAGTAATGTCAAGAGTATTAGCCCGGTTATTACCGATGTGCTACCGACCGTTCAGCCTAAATTGTTTCGTCCCCCGGGTACCTGGCTCACTCACTCTTCACAACGGAACACAATACTGTACTGTGTACTGTATCACTGGACTTTATATGAAGCCCTCTCTAGTAACAGTGTAAAATAGCTTTATAATAAATCTATACAAAATAAAACTAAAAGTAAACTTTTTAAGAAACAAGCTTTAATAAATTTATTGTTGATGCAGATAAATAAAAAGTTAAAAATAATTTAAAAATATAAGCGTGTTACGTTAAAACGTGAAACTAAAAAAAAATTAATTTTTGTTTGTAATGTCAGAATAACATATCACAGTCTAGTCATCTTGATTCTCCTCGAAGTCTACGCCGGGACTAACTAAATTTTTGCAAAATTATTTTCGTAGTACAAATAATATAGTCGCAAAAGTCCTTATTGGTAACGTAAGATTCAATTTCGAACATTGCATTAGAATATTGCTTCACGTGTTGCGAACTGTATTTAATGTACGATTCTCCTCGCTCACTAATGTAATACTCGAATTTCAACTGAACGATGACACGCGAACGGTCTTAGCGAGGAAACTCCTAGAAATAATAGCAACAAGTAATACTAATGAACAAAAAAATATTTATTGTACATAACTTAACAAGACTAATGGAAAGTGTTAAAGGAGGTGTCGTTAGGCCGTAAAAAATGTGTTAAGAAATTGAAAAGTTCCCATAATTTTAAATAACAATTCCGAATTCTGTTGTTTATTTGAGTTGATATTTAAAAGACTAGCTCTCCTCCAAGCCCTAAGATTTAACTTTACTTACTACGTGGCATTTGGACGCTAAATGACATTAAATATTCTAATACGTATTTTCGGAACAGAAGCCTCGGTTGTAAATTGATACTATTTTTTTATGTAGGTAATAATAATAATATATATTGTATACAAATACACAATATACCACAATAACACGAAAATACGTACCTACTTTTTAAAACGCAATTTTATCAAAAATAAAAACAATCGTTCGGAAAATTAGCAGTTACTATCTTTATTGTGTTGCGTTATATTTTAATCTAAAATCTAAAAATGTTTCTATTTTTTTTTTTGTACAGTAGTTGAAAGATGGCAAAAATATGTATTTTCCTTATATGCGCCTAAGTTATACAAAAAAGTATAATGTTTTGTTGTAAAGCCTTCCTGCTTGTAAGCCTATTATGCCTTGTGGCTCCTATTACCAACACGTTCAAGATATTAGTGACATATAGCACTTTATTCTCGAACTCGAATTATGACTTTTTTTAGTACGAATATCATAATAGCCGTTTTGAGGTCGCACTTTTAAAAATTTGTACAGTTTACGGTCTCTGCGCATGAAATTATGCAAATGCGAGTGCCTTTCTATCACGTACTACATCAAGTAGGGCTTCGTTAAGGTGACATTTCAGAAAAAGGTAAATTTAATCTTATTTTCAAATATGTTCGACACTAAGCTCGTGTAATAAAAAAATACATATAACATTAGGGCTTGAACGCAATTACAGTATTCAGAGAGAAAACGAAAATGTTATAATTACTTATATATAATTTAAATTTATATATCAGTCACTAATATTTACGGATTACGTAAGGAAATAAAACAGATTTACAGGAGTAATATTATCATAAAGTAAAACTAGATTGTTTGTCAGCGGTAATCTCTGAAAATACTAAACTATACCATTTTTTATTTTCAGCAATATACTATTATATAATTCCTCTAGTACATAGACTCTATGTGTTTAAATTATTTAGTATTTAAATTTATTTTACATCTTACGAAATAAAGCTTTGTTTCTAGTGACTGCGTTAAAAAAAAAAGTGAAATAAAAAAGAAAGAAAAAAAGACAAGAAAAAAAGGCGAAACAAATTCAGGCCAAACTGAGCG
>DVXP01004255.1:0-10524 GCA_018235645.1 Junonia grisea
AAATTCGCATCAGAATAACTATAAAGAATATGCGACTTGTCGAGTTATCGACCACATAAATAAAGCTCGATGATGTCATCCTACTGGGTTCAATAAAAGGATCATGGATATGCAATTTGTGTTGTTTGTTGTTGTTTGTGATTTGTTTAAGATTAAATCGAAGTTAATTTTTGTTTATTGATAATTTTATTTACTTTTTGGAAGACGATAGGATGTGAAGGAAAGAGTCAGGTTTCCGGGTATCACTCAGCGTAAGTAACGATTCTAAATATTATGTTAGATCGATTTTTTATGACAATGCAAGTACAAAGTAGACATTAATTATGTATACTAACTTATCAGTGGGCTCTACGACTAGGTTCTCCTACAACGAAAATTAGGTAAGTCTATATGATTTAGACAGGTTATGCCCCTTAGTTTAATAAACTTATTTGTCACAAAATAAAATATTGCTTACTAATAAATAACGGTACATACCATTCACAAATATAACAATATTTTCAATATCGGAATTTCCAAATACAACATCAACAATAATGTTTCAATTATCCATGTGCCAAACTTAACTAATATTTTATTAATTAAAGTATTTATGTTTAATTCCTATACCTATTACATTGCATTATTCATTGTATATTCCTCTTAATATCTATCACACAAGACAAGAGAAACCAAGAATGCTGTTGAGCGATATTTTCACGAATGCTTGGACACTGCCTTGCGTGTGTATAAATCTATGCGGAATTCATTTTCATTACCAGTCTATTTTCTATTTGTGTTAAGACTTGACGTTAGATTTATTTTTGAAAATCGATAACAGCTTCAGATAAAATGAAGCTGGTGAGTGAAAGTGCTAATGTGTTTGGATAATTGGATTTTCATGTGAAACATTTGTAAGTGCGAAATAATATTTGATTATGTTGTTTCAGATATCACTCATAACTTTACTAGCGACAGTTCGCAGTCAAAACATTAAACAAGAACAATTTTCCTTTCCGCCCCAATTTCAAACTCCCGCTTCTGCCTTTTTTTCATCGGATAATTCAATTTATTTGCCACCAGAGTCACACACGCCAATTCCATATTACGCTTTAAATAATTTTAATAAATTGCCGTTCCAATCTTTTTCTCCGTCTGGAACAAAAGCACCATCGATATTCTCTACACCATTTCCTATATTTTTATCATCAACTTCAAACTCTGATATAGAAGATGAATATAACGAGCACGATAAAAGAAATAATCAGCAAATCCTGAAATTAAAGCCTCCTCCTCAAAATAATTTAAATCATACATCTCGACAAATATTCGAAAAAAGGGAGGCAAAACCAAATCCAAGAATTACAAACTTTCAAAAACCCGTCGAAAAAATTGATATCAGACCGTCAAGCTTTGAAAGTGGCACTAAGGCTCCAGCGGCGCGTAGAATGATTGTAACCAGTGAAATTCAACGAGCTGAACCAGGTCAGGATCAAGTTAAAGCTCCATCGTACCAAAATTCTCAATATATTCAGGCCCCAGGAGTTTTTATTTCATCAACAGCCGAACCTTCGATACCTATACTTCGTTTATCTAATGAAATGGATTTGGACGGAAGTTTCAGCTATGAGTAAGTTAAAAAAATATTATATTCAAAAGATAAAATTTAGTTTATAAAATTTCAATTAGTTGCATGTACTTACATTATACCATATGATTGCAACATTTTTGCGTTTCAGGGCCTTAGGCGCGGATCAAACCCATTACGTACAACACAGTCGCATGGAAAACATGGGAACTGAGAAAGAAGAACAAGTAGTAGAGGGCTCGTATTCTTATGTTGGCGATGACGGACGCACATATACAGTTCATTATATCGCCGATTCTAATGGATACCGAGCTACTGGTGATCATTTGCCTGTACCACCACCGATACCAGAAATAATACAAAGGTAGAACGATTTTTTTATTATTATTCATTTTTGTACCTCTCAATATTTTATTATTATAATACTTTTTTTTGTAATAGGGCTGTTCAGTATAACTTGGCTGAAGAAGCAAAAAAACCTGCACATTTAAAATCATCTTGGGACAATGAGGATACGGAATTCGAAAACCGGGAAGAATCTAAGCACAGATTTTTTAACGTACCTCCACCCCGTAATTTATTCACGGGTAAAACTCCTGAAGCTTTTTCATTTGGGTTTTCCCAAGGATCAAATTCACAAAATAATTTAGCAACTGCATCTAGTTATCAGAATCCTACTAAAACAAGTTTTGAAATTATTATGGATCAGTCAAGGCCAAAACTTAGTGTTACACCAATTTCACCACAAATAACATTTTTGGCATCCCAAGGAGCACATAACCCGTCACAACAACCACCGCCTTCACCAACGAAATCAAATAATGCTGAAAAATCATCATTACCATTATTGATGAATTACGAAGCAGAAGTCAAGAACTCTGAACAAGATGCAAATAAAGGATTGTGGAGATGGCAATATGGCTTAAATACAAATACAAACCAAGCGCCAAATAAAAGTTCTATATCTCGTTCATCTAGTGAGGGCGATGATATAATAATAAATTTTAACGATATGACTCCGGATCAGTACACGAGGATGATACAGTCACAGGTATTCAGACAAAATATTGAAGAATCCAATAAAATGGAAACAAATGTTGAGGAACAATCATCAACGCCTTCAATGCGAAACGTCGAAACTCATAGCAACGATGATGACAGTAAACAACAAAAATATAGTGAGACTGAAAAATATCAATCTTATACCTCCACTGAGAAAAATAATGTGTATTCAAAACAAAGCGATAAATTTAATTACCCAGATTTATACTCTAAAATAATAAGTAGCTATAATTTTATTCCACAAAATCAAATAGCAACACAATCTTACAACGTAGAAGATTCGAATCAGGAAACAACCCAAATGAATTTATTTGATGAAAATTTATTTAGAAAAGTACAGACACCATATAAAATTAATTATTCAAACAATAAATATTATTTGCCTGAACATACACCAGAAGAAACTACAACAACGAATCCCTTTATTCACACCTTTGATAAAGTAAAACAGTCTGAATTAAAACAAGAAAATGATGGTTTCAAACCTGTGCAATACGATAAGGATAATGAGTTATTTAAGTATGATACAACAACAACAACTACAGAATCTCCAATGGAAGATCTTATCAAAGAGAATATTTTCTTAAGAAATTTGTTTAAATCAGACAATAATGAAGAAAAGCTGAACAAAGTGAAAAATAACATTAATAGTGAGGACAATAACAAACCGGCAAATATAACAATAGAACCAAAAGTTGACAAAGTACCTAAGTATATTTATATCCAAGAAAAACCTCAAAATGAAATCAAAGTACAGCAGTCAAAACCTCTAGACATGAGCGAAATTCTTAATTATGTTGTAATGAAAAATCACTTTGAATCGATCAAGACAAAACCTAAAAGTAAACCAACGAATTATTTTAATCAAAATACTAAAACTAAAGATATACACTTTATACCAATCAAAGAAAACAGTGTAGAACGCGAACACAACAAACAAGAACAAGAGAGTGATTACCGAGTTCTGAATCCTCAGCAACAACAGGAGCTGCATGGACTAATTAAAAATTATAAAGTTCTTCAGCGTCAGAAAAACATGGCGCAAAAGAGTCAGTCCATGTCGGAACCACAACGTCACATTAAAGCATTCCATACCCCGGGCTTACCTCCGCTAGGACGCGCCGGCCCTTCAATGAAAAGTTACTTACCGCCAACATATTTATAAATAACAATTCCACTGTGATTCATTAAAACAATTGTAAATATTTTCCCAAATTGCATTTATTAAGTTAAGTAATAAACGAAAGTCTGCTTTAAAAAGTTTTTGTCTTCTATTATTTGGCATTGATCCTTTTTATTTATTTTTTAATACAAAGGTATAATATATTTTGTCAGTTTTTAACTTTTGAATCATTAAGATTGTCATTCAAAATATTGCAAAAAAATCGACTGTAGACAGGATGAGGCTGTCTGACATCACAGAGGAAATGGGGGTTTTGTGAAAAGCCAACGGAACTAAAATAAAATCTTTAAAACACCCATCATTGTCAACGCGATCCAATTATTTTTCACATTAAGTGAACGCCATCCTTATTATTAAATATACCATACGCTTTTCAATAGGAGAATAAATGAAGGTATACACTCGTATGTTCAGGACCCATGTTCATAAATCTATTGTAAAGGACAAAGTTTTTTAGCTTTGTTTTTAGAACGATCGACTTGAACACTAATTGACTGTTTTCTTTGTTCATTAATCAAATAAAACAGATCTAAAGTTTTTGATGAAATTCTGACTGAGTGTAAGTAGTTTTAGCACAATTTAAATTGGGGATTTGGAATTCTGTCGTGAATTTAATTTTTAGTAAAATTGATATTCTCATAATACTTGTTATTAACTTTTTCATATTTGCGTGTGATTTTCAGATAATAAGACAACAGGGACAGCAATTTATGTATAAGCAATTCTAAACGTCATTTTTGCTATTAACCACCGAAATGATATGTATAATTGTATACACAATTATAATGTTCTAAATTTCTATTTAAAAAAACTTTAGAAAAAATACATGTAACACAGAAATAAATTCAATTTCTAACACAATATTTACTCTTGACTTTCTTGCACTGAAATTGATCTCGAACAAACCAACAGCACACCGCCGAGTGACTTTCTCAATAAAATCTCGCTATCTAAATTGAAAGCGTAACAAGAGAAAAAAATTAATGGACTTTCCAACCTATCTTTTAATTAGACACTGACAATTAGACTCGGTGTTATGATTTTTCTTTTACACTATTGTATCGATATGTGTGTTTCAATTTTATTTAACATGAAGAAATTTAAACAGCGATCTTTTTAAAAATGCATGTTCCTGTACCTGTTCAGTACAATCTGATAAGATAAAAATGGTACAATATTTCTTCAATTTCACGTGTACTTACGTAACGCGTTGAATGAGCTAATTTCAAAAAGGTCTCCTTTATTTAAATAGTATTTTAAACTTATTTATACAAGAACACAATACCAATTAATGAACTGGAATGTTAAACAGAACAAAAGGCAATACATCAAAGAAACCACTCCGTGGTACATAAAAGTGAAAAAGTTTATAACAAAAAACACCCTAATCAAAAACTTTTGGAAGACTTAAATTTGAATCAAATAAAAATTAATCCTATTTTGTAATTCTTTACAGCCCATTTTTGGTTGAACCTATTACATAAAATAATTTCTCATTAGTCATTACACATTCAAAGATATAGATTATAGACAAGTTAAGTATTAGTTAAGTGTATGACTAATCTTGTGTTTTATAAACTTGATTTTTACCTATTAGAAAAAACATAAAACAAAACATATCAATTCGCTACGAATTTACATGACAAGATACAAGTAACTATTATTTGTAAAAGTTGTAAAACAAATAACATACAAGTAAAAGAACGAAATCGAATTCTTCTTTAAATTCAAATTCAGATTTATTCTCAGACTCAGTGATGCATAGAATGGAATGGTTATTGGCTTGTGATCTAATACAAAACAACTTTAAAACTTGTTGAAATATGTTTTAAAAATGAAATTTTAAATGTAATAAAAATTTTCAAATAGCTTGTGATTGCTGCACGTTAAATGTAACCTTATGATATTCGTATGAAATGGGGTATTTTAAAATGATATTTTGACTTAAATAAATACCTATCTTTGTATCTATTTGGAAATTTTATATAGTTACAAATT
Organism: Junonia grisea; assembly: GCA_018235645.1. Lineage (NCBI taxonomy): Eukaryota > Metazoa > Arthropoda > Insecta > Lepidoptera > Nymphalidae > Junonia > Junonia grisea. The sequence goes on from DVXP01004255.1 coordinate 5,811, forward strand.
CACAATACACGAGTCTGATTGCGTCGCGACGCTAGACTACACAATTTCCTCGTACAAACATCATTTCATTTGTATAGGATTTCCTTTAATCATGAATACACTCTAATCTACACACACAAACAAAATACGTGCTAGTCTGAAAAAAATATATAATCAATATGTTCAATTCACTATCTTTTTTTTTTCAAAATATGACTTCAATCGAGCAATAGATATTCAGTAAAATAATTTTAATTTGACTCTTTTCAAGGCTTTATAACAATTTCCGGTGGCCGCTGAGGAGTTCCGTTCTTCAGCTTTGATGGTTTGTATGCGATTTTGACCATTGAATTGTACTACCCTCGAGGGATAACGAATTCAACAAAAAAAAGATTCACATTCAACGAAGATATTATAACACGCACAAAAAGTCAGTCGAATTGAGTTCCTCCTCCTCTTTGGAAATCCGCATATACTTAAAGCTATCACATTAACAATCACGATCATAAGTTAGGGAAAAAAAACATTATTTACATTTGAATGGAAAATAAAAAACCTTAAAAATTATAAGCAATTTCAAAGATAAGTATAACCATCATCAAGGTAACTGAATATTCTCATGAAAGTACTCAAATAACTCTCGTACTTTCATAACAAATTCTAAACAAAAGCTTCGCCGCAAACTGAGTTACACCCTGTCGCTTTGATATAAACAAGTTCTAACAACCGATCGATCCCACTGAATACAAACCACATTGAGAACAACATCAAAGTGGAAACACAAATACGAAGGAAAATATGTAAATTTTAATGCAACCGATGGCAAGATCAAAGTCAATGCACGGCAGCCGGCTGATTTTCGGTCTTGCTCCTTTATTTTTCTTACCCCAGTACGATTGTGGCCGATCCCTTACATATTTCTGTGTCTGGCATAAAATAAAACTTCGGATTGTAATTCACCCGACCAATATCGATACTTTAGTGTTAATAAAGTTTATAATGGCACATGTAATTTATGCCGCATGTTATGGGTTTCTATAGGAACTTTTTAAGTATCTTATTACAGTTAAAATATTACCACTTACGTTAATATTCTTGTCAAAATGATATATACTTTTTAAATATTCGTTAATAATTCCATATACATGAAATGCGTAGCAATATGGTTCTTTTAGAAACCTCATGTAACTAGGCAATTACTGCTAAAACATCAGGTTGTGAGTTAATATAATTTTTATAGGGTTCACCACACAGACAATGACGCTATCATCAGCTTATTAGTAGGTAAGTATCGGTTAAAATATATTATATTAGTACATATATTTAAGACTTATAATATGTATGATGAAACTTAAGTAATATAAATAAATTTAAAGGCCCTCTAGTTTACCTAATTAAGTAAAATGGCAAAATAAAAGACAAGCCAATAGAAATTTGCTTACTAGTTACATGTGTACTTTACTAATTAACGAGAGATCAATAGTTCCTATATTTCAATCATTTCACCACAAACATCCATTTGGGTAAGATAGTGTTACCTATTAAATGCTACACTATACATTAATAGCTAGGGTAATCATTACCACATATTACAGCCTATTCAACGTTATGGAGTGTTTATCATTAAATACGATATAACCTCGTAACGACGTAAATGATCAAACTTAAGCTATCAACGATGTGATTATGATTATGTGGGAACAAAGGATGGTAGTTTTATTTGCCTAGTACGTAATAAATAACGCGAACTAATAAATGGATATGAATAATTTATTATATCTATTAGAAAATTGTAAAGTTACTCTTGTTTTAATAAAATTCATAAAAGAATCAGATTTATAAACATTCATAACAGATTTAAAATTCATTAAGAATTTGGTTTTCTTAAACGTTTTTCGTTTCGTTCGATTGCTTTAAAGATTGATATAGATAAGACGCTGAAAAGTAATTGGTTTCTGTTATAATCTCGCAAGTTTTACCTTTTACCATTGACTTCATCTACGAACAAATTTTCAGCCTCATTCGCTTTCTATTTTTGCGAAAAATCTGGCTAACGTTTTTCAATCTATCTCTATAAAAAATATCAAAATCGATTAAGAAAATCTAACAGAATTAGTTTTTCAATTCAAATATAAGTACGAATTTAATAGAAAGGTTATTTTCTATAAAACATCATGTAAACATTTTTTTTACAATCAAAAGTCACATAAACATAAATAAAATAATAGAAAATGTACACAAATAATACATAAGGTAGTTGACACAGGGAATATAAACCGCCGTGAAGAAATTCCGTGACATTCACCCCATTTTCATTTGTCTTAGCGAGATTTACTGTAACTATTTGTTCCGAACTTTACCAATATCGTAGAAAGCAATTTACACGCTTTTATTTAACGTATTTTATGGAACTTTGTAAAAACGTAAGTACTAAGGGTTTTTTTTTTGCTAAGCAATAAACAGTTTTATAAATACAAAGGTTTCCTGTGGTAACCTGTTTCTCTGTAAAGTTTACAGGATCATACATGAATCATCGTAATTTTAACTCGGTTTAGATAATGCTTTAAATTACGTTAATAAATCTTCCTGAAATAATAATAATTTATTGAAAGAAAAAACAAAAACTTCAGCGATGCTTAGGAACGAAATTAACATTATATAAAATTTAAGTATCTACGTTAGTTCTAGTTTGGGCTCTAAGCATTAAAAATAAATTATGACAAATTTTATAAAATTAATAAAATATTCTTGAAAAAAAAACATATGATTTACACTATGGAAATGATAGCTTCCTTCTCACTTGCTGTATGTACATATTTGCTCAATTTGATTTTATTACACCAGTAATATGACCAACGATTATGAGACCTCCATGTGTTTTTATTAAACTTGTTACTTCTGCCTATGTGTCATCGTATTTGAATGAAATTCGAAGGGGAGATAGCTTTCGTCTTCTATAACATAGATCCCCTAACATATGTTTATTGGTATATCTGAAAGCTGAGCCCTAGTGGTGAGAGTACGTCGATCTTTATATTAAACCCTGGTCTGGTCGCGGGCTTAAACCCTGGCTAGCACCGCTAAATTTTCAATCGCTAAACTTCTGTTTAAATTTATCTAGAGCTCGGCGGTGAAAAAAAAACAAAAAAAAATCCACCAATCCGCAGTGGAGCAGCGTGGTGGATTTGAGCTCCATAACTTTCTTTCAAAGCTAAAACTTTAGGTATAACTAATTTTTCTTAAATATAAGCAAACGGAACCACAGTCACATAAAGTTTTTTGCGTTGCGAAGCGTTGCCATATGGGTCATAATAAATAATAAATAAATATCTAATTTAAATCATATTGCAATCGTTTTATTCAACGTGTAATAATCGCAAAAATCTAAAACAATACAACTTACTACGTAACTTATTTTTAGTTCAGATATCAAGTTTTATGTAAACAAAACAATTCCGTGTTTAACAAGACAATACAAAAAATAACGACCTAAAAAGGTCCATTAGCCCAACTTAGTTCTCGGAAAACAGTTAGGTCTCACTGTTTCAAAAAATAACAAAATTCCTATTTGAAGACTCACCATAAATAAAAACAATAAAGGCACGTACATTTTTCCATTATTTACGTATTTTTGGCGCGATGAGCCGTTTTCGAAAAATTGGGCCTTAAAATGCCAATTTTTCTTTTGTTCTTTCTTTTCTTTTTATTATACAGAAAAGATTTAGGATATACTACTACCTACTAAATATATTAATTTAATTAAAGTTCGAAAAATTCGAAATTAGTCCTTCAACAAATACAACTCTATGCACATAAAACAGTAATCCAAAGGGATTTTCAAAAAGTGTACATCAAAGTTAAGACTAAATCACAAGTTCGGAATCTATAACGTAACCTTCAAAATATTGAAAAATAAATGGTATACCTGTGTATCGCCCAGGGACAGGGGACGAATGTCATCACAGCGATTAATTAGTGGAAAATGAACATCGCACCGTTCGACATTTTCAATTACAGCTATCCGAAACAGAACTTGATTACAGAATGGCCGAAGGGAATAGCCGGGGCTTAATATGGGCGTAATAAAGTTAAAAACTACGAGCTGGAATGATTCAAAGTTGAATCGTGTTCCGCTGAATCATTTAAAAAATGTGTACTGATATTAGTAGGGATTAACTTTTTGTAACGCTTATTTTTTACTTTAACAGTGGACTGTTACTTCAAGATTAGAATCAAAAGTTCGTGTGTGTTGTAAGCCGTAAAGTGGCTGCGATTAAAACGTCGAAGCCACACTTTAAGTCGACCTGTCTAACCTTTGTATGACATTTCTTTATACTACTACACTATTTACAACTATAATGATAAAGATTTATATTAAGAACTACCTGTTCGATTTGATAAATATATATAGTACGTAGATATAAAAATATGTTTATTTTATACTTATCTTTCTAATTACCTAACAGTCTATCACTATGAAAACCATATTATTAAACTATTTAATAAGTATTTTTTTATGGGATAGGGTTGCAAACGATCTGACACATCACCCGATGGAAAGTGAATGCTGTCGCCCATAGACATTTGCGTTGCCAACCTTTTAGGCGATATGGAGGGGAATGGATGGGGAATTAATGGGGAAGGGGTGGGGAATTGGTCCTCCGGTACCCTCACTCACGCGACGAAACACGACGCAAGCGTCATTTTACGCCGGTTTTCTGTGAGGCCGTGGTAT
>DVXP01004256.1:0-10523 GCA_018235645.1 Junonia grisea
GCATTTAGTAAAAAGGTGTTATTTTGATATTACAAACAGACACTCCAATTTTATTTATATGTATTGATGTATTGATATCATTCTTATAATGTTTAAATAAGGAAAAATTACTTTTAAGAATTACGGTCAAATCATACGAAATAGTTTAAAAGTGATTCATTAGATCTTAGATGTTTATCAGTACAAATTGACCAACTTTCCTAGTTCCTAATTGAACATAAAATTACCTCTTTTCGTGTTTAAAATAAGAGCAGTTAATGATAAAAGAGAAACTAAGAATTATTCAAATGTTATCCAAAAACAGGACATATCATTTATGCTAATTTTTCCTTAATCGTAGTATCTATGTGTGCAACTTTCTAAAGCACAATAGCGTATATGGCGCCAGGAACCGCGGCAAAGGCGTAATGTTCTTCATTTAATCCACAAATATCCGCATACTTGTGCCTTATCTTTCATAAACCTCATTTACTTTAAATGCTTTAAAAGGTGAAATCGTTTCGCATACGGCGTAATAAAAGCTATATGGTAAATTGTATCAACGCACACACACGACGTATTACTACCATATACAATTGTTCCTAACATCTTATATTATAATCCTCCTATTGTGTATATTTGAAAATAATAGTCCAATTTTATGTTTAGCTAGCTGCTGCTAATATATATAAGTGATGAGAACTGTCAAATCGTTTACATCAAAGCGTATGGTAATCTTTTGAACAATTAAGTCAGTCCTCGTTTTAACATTTTAAAATTATACGAAATTAATATCAACATTTAACAGTGAACAATTCCCGTTAATATCAGTTGACACTGTTTCGGTCGCTTTAATAAATGACTCTAACTTTACTACATGTATGCTCAGATGACTATCAGCAATTTATCATAAATAAAGTAGCGAGCTCCATTACAAACGTGATAGTCTCACGTTATTACCTATCATTGCTAATGATAATGATTTCTGAAACATATTCTCAGAAGGCCGTCGTCAAATGACCGCTCGCATTTCACATCATCAGAATGATCTTTACTGCTCGGCAATAAGGAGCATAAATAATAAAAGGGAAAGTGGTTTTGTTCTTATATCGAGCAATTCAAGACTAACAGACGTGTAATAATGTGATAAAGACTTGATCGTAAATTGGACGATAGTTAAGAAAAGTATAATACCGCAATTGCGTCACGCTCAATCACCGATACTCGATTAAACTTTATTGAAATATTCACATAATGAGAACATTACGCCTACATAATTATGCCATGAAATACAAACCCCAGAGAATTATCTAACACTGTTATTAGGTTACTATCGTATTCAAAGAAGCGTGATTGTGATATTTTTAATTGAAATTTAGCTCAATAAAACTATCAGGTTCGAGTGACATAATGAGTGATACTCTATCGCACTGAACGTCCGACCAGTAACCTGCAAAATAATGTCGATTCGTCAATATGTATTACATTTCATTCACTTATTTGGTTCGGTTTCACCGCATTACTCGTTTTACAACTTGTCCATATTACCTACTTACTTATTTTATATTAAAGGACTTCGACCTTTTTAATTTATTAAGTAATAAAAAATATATGAATGAATAACTGCTCCATTTAATTGCAAGGTAAATTAGACACTTTATATCATTGAGATACGCAAATGAAGGAAAATTCTCGGGACCGACAGGTTTGGTTCTTCAGAATAGCTTATTTAGAACTGTATTACATAACGCACGTTAGGTAGACACTAAAAGCACCTCGTACCGCTCCCTACAACAGAGGCAGAAAGTGATTGGATGTACTTGGATAAAAGCCTGAGCCGTTATTATAACTTTCGCAACACCGATCTGAAAGCACCATCGATTAAAGTATCGTATTAAAACGATCGCAAGAAGCATGTATAATGCGACGTGTTATTCTCAATCTTGAGCAACTCTGGAAATCCTATCCATTAGGTGGAACGGGGAGCGAGCGGCGACAGGCGACTAAATGCCAACGTCGTGCGCGAGCGCCGGCCCGCTGCACCGGCAGGGCTACCAACTAAGGATTTTGCCCCTAAAAATAGAAGTTTTTGTAGCAAGTTAGATCTTTTTAAGGGCAAAAATATCTCGAAGTTTTTTTAGGACCAAAAATAAGTCAAAATGTCGCCCTTTTTTCGCTCACACGGTAGTAAACAGGTCTGGACTTTACTTTAGCTGTGGACCTTGTTTTTTCAAAGCGCAAACAATTGGTCATTTAAGACATTTTAGGGGGTTTTCTAATTCTTTTAGGGGAAAAACAATATCAAAAGTTGGCAACCCTATATCACCGCTACCATCGGTGATAAATCAGACGAATAGGCGCAGATAAGCGGCGACAAGTGTCTTAAATTATACGTAATAGGAGCCAATAATAGTAATGATCGTGAAGATTGTTCCTATACTATATCTTTCAAGGGTCTGATGAGAAAAAATCAAGCAGAATAACGGCTCAAATGATCATTGAAGATTAAATTATGTAAATACTCAAACTTACTTACACTTCAAAAAAATACTGTCACACTTGTCAAAATATTTCCACATTATTGAAGTATGTCATCTGTCACTCAATTCTATTAACTAACCTCAATCATACAGTTTTTAAGCAAATATTAAGTGAAAATTATTTCATTACAATATTACCATAAGCGTTCATCGCAATAAATGAAAGAAAATGGCCAAATTCATACGACTAGGATCCGGAAGATACATCGAAAAAACGTTTTGCTATCTACTCGTACTGGTGATAACTCCTTGCTTTTACATGTTTGAGATGTCCATCGTCCGTCCAATCATTGTCAGAACGTATAATTTTGGGCAAATAAAACATACATTTCATATAATTTTTTCGATATTCTGCTTCACGAACATCGTCGGAAACATGATGCTGTGCATCTTCACCGAGACAAGTTTGAAAGAGTCTGTCACATCCGACTCTTACTGCGAGAAGTGCAAGATCAGCCGTCCAGCAACTGCCTGGCATTGTACGTCGTGCAATGCTTGCATACTACGGAGAGACCACCACTGCTTCTTCTTATCACGCTGCATTGGACTACAGAATCAGCGATACTACGTCCTCTACCTCGGATACGTGTTCATTTCAATGGTGTACTCTACTTACTACAATTACTACTACGTTCTGACTAAATTCGAAAACCACGACTTGAGCTTATCTATTTTTAGAGTCCTTAACCCGTTTCTCCGTTACGTGATACCAGAATCCATGGGTATAAGAGACCTGTATGTGCTGTTTTTGTTCTTGAACACGGGTCTAGTTATTTGGTCGGGGGGGTTATTCTGGTTCCATATGAGGAATGTATTACGGGGAGTAACGGCTCGTGAGGCTAAGAATAGTTGTGGAGCTTCTTGGGATGTTATGAAGATGAATTTTGTTGGTGTTTTTGGAAAGAGGTGGTACTTAGCAGTGCTATGGCCCTTTGTGGAAAGTCCCTTGAAGAATGACAATATGAAATATGATTGATAGATTGTAAGATTAAAGTTTATATTTCAAGACGTAAAATAAAAATGTTACTCAATTAGCTACATTTTTTTTTGCTAATTTGTTAGAAACCATGAGTTCTGATGTAAGTATGTAAGGAGAGCGACAACTGAATACGTCGTGAGAGGAAACCAACAAATTTCCTAAGAAATTTTGAAACATGTACGAATCCAATCTATTATGGGGCAATTCGACGGATAGAACCGCAATCATCCGATTTATGTGAGTAAAAGAAATAACTAAAAATAAAACTATAATCACTCATACAATTAATTAATACATAGGTATATAAAATTATGTTATTTCTGATTTTACATAATATTCTTCCCTGTTTTACAATAAAGTAAGTATTTCATTCGTTTATTCGTTACAAAATAGAGAAAGCTTTCCCTGCACATAATGTACGTTGACTTATCTTACGAATATTACCAAACTTTCTCAACTTAAACCTCACTTAAACCTTAATGGCACTTAGACCACAGTAACGTAATGGTTACATAAGTAAACAGCGGCCATCGCGACCGGCGACCGGCGACCGGCGACGGTATATTACGGGTTAGAGCCCATTTCCACTTGTGTCGGACCCGGATTTTAATCGGATGTCGGTGTTTTTATAAAACTACGATAATTAATCGGACGACAAGTGTGAATGATAAAAAAAATGTAAACTGAAGATTCAAAAGTGCTGCCAAAGCCAAATTGAATAAAGAATTATTTGAAATTGAATAGCTCCATACAAAATGTTCTGCCACTGGAACATCCAATTCAAATCCGGACCCGTCACAAGACAAGTGGGAATGGGCTCATACGGGCACCTTGCGCACGCGCCTAAAGTACTGTTATTATTGACTCTTATAGCAAAAAATTGTGCGCTTTTATTTATTTTAATGAAAGCATACACAATATACTCTAAAATATAGAAATTACTTGATCAATAAAGTTAAATCGATACTACCATTGTTTTAATTACAAATAATTTTATTATCAAAACAATCCTTAATTTAACCTTATTGTAAGGTAAGTAAGTAGATAAATTCATAAATAATATTTTTAACTTTAAAAAAGTTATATTTATAGCAGTTTTTTATCAAATAATTGTGGAATGTACTGACGTAGGTACATAAGTAAAATTTATTATGAATAAGACTGAGAACGAAAATAATCTTCACTTATTTCATGCAATAAAAAGTTGATCTTCATCTTTTTACAAACATAAAATAAATGTTACACGTGTACAATGTTAGTTCTATGGTTACATCGAAGCCGTAACTTTTTATGTGCCAATATAAACATACGAGTAGTTGCAAAACGTTGCCTTGAACATGTTAAAGCATTATTTCTCAAACTTATTCCTCATGTCCCTCCATAAAATCTTCCAGGTGATATAATTATACCCGTTATCGTAGATCGGTTAATTGGTGAGGACCTTTTTGGTGGCAATAGTTGAGACGATCTGTTGGTATAGATCTTTTCACGTCAAATGTTTCGCAAATTGTCATCCAATCGCAACTCAAGGGTTCGCAAACTCCACTTTAAGAAATCGCGAGGAAACCTGCATGTGCCGGAAGAAATTCTAACATGTGTATATCCACCGGTAGTGGAGCAATGTGGTGGATTAAGCTCCTTAACCATCTTCCCAATAAGAGAAGAGGCCTAGGCCCAGCAGTGGGACATATACAGGCTGTTATTTTACTTTTAGTTTACTACTTTGAGCAAACCTGCGTAAAAGTGTTGGTACGCGACGCCTGCGCAGGCGACGATCTAAACAATACCGTTACGCGCCCGTTACGTGTGCACTTATCAAGGTATTATGAATGTAGACACAGCATACTTTTTAAATTTAGGTTCGAAATAATGAAAAAATCGAATAATCAGAACTTAACATTAGATCAATTTTATTAAATAGCCAATTCTGTAAGAGCAGATCGTTTACTTTAAAGTTAAGAGATATAGGTATGACGTTTGACATTTTTACAGCAAACATTTTAACTATCACCTAAAAGTAGATCCGATTTTACGCTTTGAAAATTAAGTCCCGAAGTAAACAATCAAAAGTTAAAAGAAAAAAACTCTATCAATATTTTAGAAATAATTGTTTAGTTATTCTTTAAGAAGACCCCCTTACAGACACAAAGCCGAAAAATTTTCCATACCCTCCATATAAGTCCACGGAACAATAAAATACTTATGACGTAACGTCTTGATAATCTGGACGTCATGTTGACTATACAGTGTTCACCCATCCAGCGCACGTCGCGCCTGCCTTAACAGTTGCTGACGAAATGTTAAGCGTCGTGACGGTTCGAAGTACTAACTGCCGATAATCACCGCATTGATATAATGAGCGATTACTGTACTAACACATAGAGTTGTCATAAAAAGAAACGTAAATACGCAGTTGTGGTAACATTTCGAGATGATTAAGGAATTTTGAAATAGAACTTGTACTTTGAAGAGAACAAAATTATCTGCGATACAATATAGGTAATTTATTTTACAAAAAACAAATGAAATCATTCTATAGCACTATTGAATTTTCAGGTTACAAATCAATGTTTTTATATCGCTTAAGAACCATAAGACCCTAGTCACGTCCTCGCGTCGTTCTTAGACTAACTGACACTAATCATAAGCTGGGCCTGATCAAAACGGGATTAGTCTTCTAGAATGCTAAACAAATAAACCCATGAATATCTTGGTATTATTATTTTATATTACTTGTTAAAAAGCACAATAACAGCCAGTAAATATCCCACTGCTGGGCATAGAATTCTTCTTCTTTTAGAGGAAAGGTTAAAGAGCTTAGTCCACCACGCTTCTGTACTGCGGATTGGCGGATAGACATGTATCAGACTTTTTTCGTTACCTTCAGGTTTCCTCACTATGTTTTCCTCGAGATTAATTTAAACACCAATTTAGCATTTGAAAATTTGGCTCTGCTAGCCAGGGTTTGAACCCGCGACCTTCGGTTTAGCTCGAATTATTCTCATCTCGGCTCTTATATTAGTTCACGTTAATCTAAATGCACTCTTCTCAATCTTCAAGAAATAAATGTTCAAGTCCTAATGACACGCTTGGAGCTTTAAATCCTTTTCCTTAAACGCAAATATTGCCCAGCTGTTATTGCTAACTACCTAGCTACAGAAATTCATTGAAGAAATCATAAAAATGACTTAATATATTACCATGCTATGCGTCCGGTTACATAATATATCTACATCATGACATAGCATTTTAAGCCGTATGTTAAAAAGCGATGGGTGAAAATTCCATGCACTCCTCCGACGCTCCATATACATAATTGATGGTTGCTCATGAGGCGAAAGCCGTGTTTTATAGAACATAACGATATCATGACGTTGTTGCGGAAATGTTCGCTTTTTCACCTTATCTCTATAATTATAGCGCATTGCAAGGAATTGAGATATGCGTTAGATATTTAAAACACGGGGAAATTACTAAAGAAATAGTTACGACCGTTTTGTCTGTAGGTAGGGGAGACCGGGGTTGGTTGACCAATTTTCAAGACACTTATATTTGAGACACTCATATTTTATTAATATTAGTGTATATTACTGGAAAAATTATAGGCTCACTATTAAACTATAAGAAAAAATGATAAAAATCTCACAATAACTTAAGATAAAGTGTAGAAGGATGGTCTCGTAAAACATGAAAAATTAGTCAACCTATAAGGCGCGTTTGAGTGATCGACTGCGAAAGCGTCAGCTACGAAATCCCTAACCTTGAGCGATTGCTTCTGCTTTACTTCACATTAAGACACCCAGAGGTGAAGGAGGTCTTCAGAACATTGTGTGTTAAAACGTAAAAACTTTTAAAAGAAAACGACAGAGGCCAAGTGAAGAAACCGCGGGCGGAACGAAAGCAACAATTAATGGTTAAAAACGAAGATTATTTTTTATTCTGTCATTAGTCGAAATGTTAAAAATTAAAATGTTAAATACCTACACCACCATTATTAATTGTCGATATCTTTTATAGTCCATTTTATCGTTATTAAAATTATAGTAAAAACTTATTATACTTGCTTAACTCACTAATTTCATATTAACAAAAAAAAATAACACAAAAAGTTACAAAGATAACACAACAAAAACAGCATTTTAACAAAAGAACAAAACAATAGATGATTGCTATATTTACTCATTGTAAAAATTGATTGATGAATTTTCAATGATTGTAATTGCGTTGCAAAATTTTATTACAACTAATATCCATCAATAAGTTGTAAAAAAATATTGCAAGATTAATTTTCAACACGACTTAAATGTCGGGTCACAATTTGGTGCAACTCACCGGATTTTATAGAAAAAGTCTGTGACGATCAATCGTTCGTCGTGCGAACTGAGTGCATGTTGCAATACGATTGCAGATGACGTTGATGAAACTCGATTACCTGCAAAGATAAAAAATATTATAATTAAATTCTCTTCGCAGACTTTGAAGTTAATGAACATTTTTTTTAAACCTCTTTAATTTTTTGTGTATAATTTGAGCTACAATTTTAAGACTCGATTTTCGATTTTACGTCAATCATAAATCGTAGTAAGCAAATAAAAAATAAAGCATTTGTTATGTTAGGAATGAAACAGTAGTGTTGTTACGTATTTGCTATGAAAATACTTCTTAAACGATGCGTAAAATTGTTCGATAAGAAATCGCGGTACTTCGAGAATTTATATTGTGCTTTCCATTATTGAGATTGAATCTCATTTGAGTCAGTTGCTATTCTAAATGCAGTTTCTAAGCAAAATATAATTTCTATAATGAATATCTAATAGAGTGTATAAGGCTATCAGTATTGTCCTATTAACATTATTATTGTAATGGTCGTTGAATGCCCGCTGACTGCAATTGCGATTAATCTGTATGTAGTATAAAATTTACAAAATAATTCGTGAAAATGTTATTGAATCGACAATACTTAGATATCGCTTAAAATATGCGTTGAGTTCAGTCGCGATCTCGCAAAAACCATAACGTTTTTATGGAACTGAGAAACGCTTTACTATGGTCGGATGATTTTTCCACGTTTAGCTGATTGCATAAACGATAATGCCGGCAAATCCAACGACTGCAAACCATACACACCTAGTGCACAACTGCATGACAACTTTTGCATATTGCAGATACAATTATTTTTATTATTATTAGTAAGTACGCGATTTTTTAAGTTTTAGAATATAAAAAAGAAATAAAAAACATTTTGTTTGTATTTCCCCCAACAGAGACATTGGTTATGTACGGGAAGTGACATTTTAAATTATTATAATTTGTACTATTAAAACATGATTTGTATACTGTTAGAAAATACATAAATATAACTTCTTATAAAATTTTTATAAAAATAAAAACAAAATATTTTATTATAAACTATAGGTAAAGCCCCGATGTGAAGTAACAGTGTGACGAATCAAAAATTCTTGATAACGGCAAATCACGTGAACGTTTTTTATCATTTTGTTAATTAGAGTAAAAACGCGTAACCGCCAGTAACTGTTACGCTACAAATATTACAGAGGTTACTCAATTATTGTTTACTTGTCTCAAGGAAAATAATGCTTTTTTACGATTTACAATAAGTACAGAGACAATGCTTGTTGAAGTAAATCAAAGATAAGTCGTCCTAAAAAATGTTATGTTACAATAATTTAAGCGTGTGTATATTTTATAAGTCCTAAAACTGTTGATTATACTATTTTTGAACAATTTCCAATAACAAATATTTTTATTAGGTATAGGAATTCAATAAATTAATCAACTATTAACTATTAGGTATATATATTGTCTAGAACAAAGATATTTACAGACAGTAACTGTTCTGTTCAAACAACATCAGCACATGTAGCACTCTTGTTTTAAAAGTGAAAATAAGTACTCTCCACCAATTGATTCCTAGAACGAAATCTGTCAAAACGGAGTTGCTTCAAGTATCCACGTATGATAGAACAGTGGTCACTGGTCAGTAAGGTCAGTACCGATGTACCGAACTACCACAATGGGCTTACGTAACGGAGTGGTAGTAAGTGGGTCTGCGCATGCCGGGTCGACAACCCGTGACGGAGCGGCACTAACCGCACTCTAAATAACTAAATACTAACTGTTCACTACATAACTATGTAACAAGTGTTCCTATGAGTTTTACCTATCAACTTATTCATTATAAAAGAGTGTATTCTTATTTAAAAGGCCAGCAACGCTTTTTGTAGCACCAACAGTGTTGCAAATGTCTATGGGCAGTATTCAATTACCGGTGATCTGTCAGCTAGTTTGCCCTATCCTATAAAAAAAGAAAAAAATCCCTAGACTGTTTGAAGGTACATTTACGATCGAGCACAGCTTTTACTAGATATGTAGTTTTAACAATATAATAATTAAATAAAATGTTAAACACGTTTACAGGTCTTAACATAACTGCACTTTTATTATTTCCTAAAAAACTTACTTTCTGATAGTTAAGAACATAAATATTTATATGGATTTAGAATTAAGAAAACAAATTGATAGATTTTATTTTTTTGTAAAGTTTGTAGCTTTTTTTTCCTATTTCATTTACATAATCACAGTTTTATCGGCAATTACACACTCAATTACAATTTGTAAAGCAAGACAACACTGTTAATTACTCGCACTTAATAAAAATCATAAAAACCACGATAAACTTTTTTTCGTTCATAAAATTTTATTTTGCGTCCTTTTATGTAATACCTACTTTATGATTATACTCTAGTGATTTGAGTCATCATCTTCTTCCTAGCATTTTTCCCGGACTTAGCTTTATTCTAGCCTAAGTTTTGACAGGTTTGATTTTTACGCAGAGCGATTGCCGACTGATCTCCGCAACCCAGAGGGCAAGCCGGTAACCATTTAGACTAGAATATTACCTACTATGAGTTACGATCGTTATCTGGCGTTTTTGATAACAACCGGGACCGACGGCTTTACGTGCTCTCCGAGGCACGGTGGGTAAACCCACAAGGACCAGACCT
>DVXP01004257.1:0-10522 GCA_018235645.1 Junonia grisea
CAAGCTATACCGTAATATAAATTATTGCATATTACTATATGACGACCACCATACAAATGAAGGCAAAATATATATATATTTTTCGATGTGTGGTAGCTTGCTATAATATACATTATGGTACGGTATATTAATATATATTATAGATAAGCCTGTAACGGGCTTTTCAACGATAAAAGAATACAAGAAAATAAAATTTAAAAGGCAAGCAACACCAAATAGATCTCTAGTCAATTCGTGACTTAACTCGAGTCATCGACAATCGCTTTCACCGTGCGAACTAGCGTTCTAACCCGACCTCACTGGTTGTCCTTATCGTCACATCTTCACGTGAGATATTTATTTATAGCTTTTGAATTCTTTTTTAGGTTTATTACTCATGGATTTTAAAGGACTTTTTTTTTGTATGTATGTTACGCTCAAAGATCGAATCGCTCAATGAGCGAAAAATTAGCACACAACGCGTTGTGGACACAGTAAAATGTCCACATAGCAAATTCGAGTTATGGGTCATTTTAAAACGACCACGACGCGTTATGGAAATGTCAAAATTATGACTTACCCTTAAAAGGGTACTGCTCATTGCACATGTACATAAAAATAAGTAGGTATCTATATACCTACATATATATACTTATTCCGTCTTGAGCGGCTTGAACGGCTTGAGCGATTTTGTTATAAAAAATGTCATTAGATTATTCCCGGGATTGTCATAATTATGCTTTGTGATGTCAGCAAGAAATGACGATAAAAGAAATGATCATGGCGGATGTCAGTCGGGATTTTATAACTTTTTTTATATAACTCTCTGCCCACGCCATGGATTCATCCGCGTGGGTTGCGGATCTGTTTGTGACTTTATGTAATGCCTATATGTCATAAAATATACATAAGGTACATCATATTGGCATTAAAATATAAAGATTTCTTCAAAATAATAATATTTTTATTCGTAAAGAAAAATCGGTAATCGTTCCCGTTTATAAATTAATATCGTCATTCGGATCAGTGATCACATTGATACTATGCTGCAATCACTGATTCCCAATTCTGGCATGTGTCAAAAAGAGGTTTACTCGTTGGATAAGGTATAAAATCCGAATTCGACAGGCGACAAGTGGGGATGGGCTCTCACTGGACTGTCAAAGGAGAAAATACGCGCACGCGACATATTGTCGCTTTTGAACTCGAATCCTGTCGAACTTTTACTTTTTTTTTACCCCCTGCGATGGCCGCCACGGCACGGAAATGCATGTTTATCTTTAGAAATTATAGCATAAAATATATATCTAAAAGTTAAGTATTAAATCAGCATAAATTCGTACTAATTATCTACATACGAGTATACGAGTACAACTGCCCGTTCACGAACTTGCCGCAGTGAGCGGCGGCTAACCGCGGCGCGGCGAGCGGTAAAATTAAAAGTATGAAAATGTATGAAGCACGCCACGAATAGCCGCTCATAGCTTTAAGATTTTAGCGGCAAGTTTGTGAACGGGCCGTAAGTACCTTTTTTATGAAAATTTTGCGAACGGAAGAGTATGGTATTTTGCGTAGCAAGCTAAAATGTTATTAATATAACACGCATTAAATACGTTAAATAAATTATAATATAAATTATTCGCACGATGATACGCACACAGATATGTTTTGAAATCATTCTATCAGTCAAAACACTATCAGTTGTGAATGTGTTACGTTAAAATCATTAAAATTGGACAACAATGACAGGCATTAATGAAGCAAATGAATACCATGGCTAAATGGTAAGGTATTATTTATTTTGCCATAAGCAAAACACTAGTTCTTATCAATATCCACTCATCTGCTGTAATTTTGACGCAAATCTGACATTTCCGGAGTTCAGAAAGTCGTCTATTTGCCTATTGGCTCATCAGAACACAATCGAAGGGCATAGACACCAATTACGGGGCTATTCAGATCGAAGATTGTAGGTTCGGAACAAAGGTAAGAGCACTAATCTGTGGGAATTGTCAAGATATTGCTTTTGTCACGTTATAGTTATTGGGCAAGAATTATAATGTTTGTAGTGTAAAGCAGGAAACACGCTACGCCGTGCCGCGGCCGGGCCGTACTCCGGCCGGAGCTCGGACGGGGCGCGGTTAAACATTGTGGTATACATTTTGTATGGAGTAATTCATGCAAGACCGCCCCGGTGGCGCACGGCCGAGCCACGGTCAGACATGAATTACTTCATACAAAAGTACATCCATAATATTTGACCGGCCGGGGCCCGGACGGGGCACGGCCCGGTCGCGGCACGGTGTAGGATGTTTTCTGCTTAACATGAAACTGAGATGAAAATAAGGTAAAGGTGTCGATATTGGTATTGATTTATATTCGATGATTCTATTTAGATAAAATTACGTATTTAAGTATAGGTTGTTATATGCTATATATAAGAATTATTTAGCCAGGATAGTTACACCTTTATAAGCGTTCGAGTGATGTAATGGTCTAATTTAACTGATAATTTTAAAAACGATGACCATGATGTGTAATCTGATTAGGTTTAGGCCATAAAATTTTAACGAATTTTCAGAAAAATTCGGTACGAAAAGTTTTAATTTTAAATGCGTGTTTTACACAAATACGTATTAAGGGAAGGATTGGATAAGGATCTTTATCGGAAACCTAAAATAGTACTTTAAATATACCTATGTGATTTCTATTCGAAATTATCCCAGTTTAAGCAATTTCATTCCGACCAAAAATCGAGACTCACTCAAGCGAATTTTTTACACTTCACTCACACGATTGTACACGTAGCGCCATGCGATATGACGGCACCGAGTCGTTCTAAGGTATTTGTCATTTTTGACCTAAAATGTATGCATTGGATATACTGTAGCAAGTTTTTAACTATTCAAATTTGACAGACCAAATGAGCGAAATGACTAAATTCACTTGAGTGAGTTTCGATTTATGGGCAGAATAGTCCTCCTGATTTTAATCTCTTTCATATTACCTACCCATTATATCTTGGTGTTCTCATTGTGTCAAAACAAATACACTAATCAAAATTAAATTGCCGCTCGAATAATACATATTATTAAGTCCGAAGGCTTACAATTAAAGGGTGAACCTTTAATATTGTAGAGATGAAAAGGGTTACAAAATACATTATTACAGTAACCTTTGATGCTTCTGGTCAATTATTTAATAAATATCGGTCAGAGGTTTCAACACGATGCAATTTTCTTCGTACCAATTTTCTGTTTTGATCAATGGAGCGAAATGTGTTAAAGGAAATAAGGTCGGTTATACGCGGAAGACAATGATGGTGAGTTGGTGACATTTTAATATAAATAATTATGTTTTCTCTGTCGTAAATATTATTACAAACAGTAATAAATGCAAATAATTATTTTTTCACGGAAAAATACGACCAAATTTCATCGTTTCAGATATCAATGAATGACAATTGCAATTCCCATATTTTTACAAATTTTGAAAATTATTCACTTAGCCGATTTTGATCAAATTTACACGGAACGAACATGAGCATTTGTATTATTAAACAAAAAAGAATCATTGAAATTAATTTACAAATGGCGTAACTATAAACGGAAATATACCTACAATAAAATAATCAAAAAATATGTACCTGTATGGTAATAATTTGCAAGCCGAGATGGCCTAGTAGTGCGAACACGTGGACCATAACCAAAGGTCACGGGTTCAAACCCTGGCTAGCACCGCTGGATTTTCAAGTGCTAAATTTATGTTTAAATTCATCTCGAGCTCGGCGGTGAAGGAAAACACGTGAGGAAACCTGCATGTGCCGGAAGAAATTCTGACATGTGTATATCCACCAACCCGCAATGGCCTATGCCTCTATGGGAGAAGAGGCCTATGCCCAGCAGTGGGATATGTACAGGCTGTTACTTTACTTTACTACTTTAATAATTTGCAAATATTCAAAATATGATTTGTTTATTATTAGTACTGTGAGAGATTTTGACATTGATTTCACTGACCGAATAAAAATTCTTGTTTGTTACATACAAAACGGAACAATCAAAAGGATAATTTTCTACGCACAAGTTTTCTTTATATTTATTTATTTCAAAATTTAACCGAAAATTAAACTTCATGCGACACATAATATACAAAAACGCACGTATATAGCCGGCCTAAACGTAATAAACCGTTGCGAGATCCTTTTGTTAGCGGCGGACGTAAATAAGCCGTTACTTAACGCTTATCGATCCATCTTCACAATTTATGTGTGTTCTCGTGTATTTCGTGTAAACTGTGCTCGATACTTTGGATATTTTTTTTTTGTTTATTGCGATATATTTGCATAAAATCGTCTGCCAATTCAGTTTATTGTTTACTGACAACAGGAGAGATGCGATAGGACAAGACTTTTTTTACATTTGAATAAATTTATTTTAAACTGTGACTTTACAAAAATAAATAAATAATAATAAAGCCGTTGTTCGCGATATATCAGCTTAGATATTCCTTAATGTACATTTTTTGTTCGCATCCGTCGGCGTTTAAAAGTCAATAAAGAAATGTTTACATTTCGTGTCGCGGCTATTTTGGCGGAAAAGTCCTGTTTTATACCATCCTTCGTGTGTGTAGTCGTGTAGGTCATTATAGTGGAAAGTCCAAAAATAATTGAAATAAACACTATTGGTAGAATCTGCATTGAAATTGCTCAACATCTATGTTATTTCCTAAAGTACCTACTCGTATATGTAAGCTGTAACGTGTAGGTACAACATTTACTGCAAAATGGATATTACTTTTAAATTATAAAAAATCGGATCGATATTTTTAGGCCTGACTATAATTATGACCTTTGTATCCCTAGGTGACCACGTTCAGTGGCGGTTTTAAGTTTGGTGCCGCTCTAGGGCCTAACTCGTAGGCCGCCTCTAGCTTGAAAAAAAGTCGATATCTTTCGTTTCTTTAAAAATCCACAAAAATCTTAAAAATGCCAATTCAGCTAAAAAGGTCCTCCGCTAAATTTCCAATTTTGCCGCACCAGAAAAGCTATTTTTACCGCCCTTTAAAATGTTAAATCCGCACTGCCCTCGTTGGATTTGATCCTTACTTTCTGATATATCCTGTATAATTCACATAGATACTTACTGAATGACAGTAACATGAAGGTGATGATAGTCTTCGGAGACATTATTATATTCATATCTTCCCGCCTCCACCGCATGATCAATCTGTAAAGAGAATAAATATAATTAGTCTTTTTATTTAACAGTTTTAGTCTGTAGGTATGTTTTATAGCCTAAAAAAATATTATAGTAGGTCTAATAGGCCGGGAGGGGCTGCGGACGAGCTGCGACAGTGATCCCGTAGCCTCTCCGTTTTCCGTGCTGTGGCGGCCATCGCAGGGGGCTTTAGTGAGTAAAATCTCATATAACCCGACATCCCCCCACAGGAGTCGGGTATCCAAGAAAATTTATCCTGCGTCAGCAAAAAAAAGGTCTACTACGCAGGTAATTGCGTTTTAAACATTTGATATTGGATTTAAAATTGTTATACAATAATAGATATGTACGAGTAAGTTGAAGACTTTGATATTTGTTTAGGTACCACGCCCTTAACCTGTGCTTTACCAGTTAAACTATGCATTCGTGCGCTTTGACAAAAGTACAATAGGTACAATATTTTGGTTACAAAGACGAATATAGAAATATATGTTATGTAGTAGAATCATTATCTAAAAACTGTAAGGAGATATTATGCTTTAGTAATATAAGGTTAACACACCAAAGTCATTTTTTCTAAAAAGGTTAATAACAAAATTAAACTTTTCTTCTCCAAAAAAAAAATAAAAATTTTAATTTTTAAAAGATTAAGCCGTTTTTTCGAATATCTCGGAATTTGGTGTAATTTTTCGAAACAACGCGGAATTAGGTACCTTTACCTTAAGTTATATGTTCTGGTATTACCTACACAATTAAAAATTATAGAAAAAATTTCTCAATTCAAATCTGTAGGGCTATTCCGACCATAAATCGAGACTCACTCAAGTGAATTTAGTCATTTCGCTCATTCGATCTGTCGGATTTGAATTGTTAAAAACTTGCTACAGAATATCCAATGCGTACATTTTACGTCAAAAATGACAAATACTTACGACTACATGTACACTACATGTACAATCGTGTGAGTGAAGTGTAAAAAAATCGCTTGAGTGAGTCCCCTTTTTTGGTCGGAATAGCCCTACTGATCTGTGAAAACACCACACAAAATAGTAAACAATCAACTAATTTGAAAGGTTCCTCTTAAAAGCCGGTCAAAAATATATTGTAGCAACACGTACATGAAATATGAGCGTGTGAAAAAATTCGACTGTTATATATTTCATTTCCTCAGCGAGATAAACAAACGTTCACACGCCGTGTGCCACGATGCGCGTGCGCATACGACGCCTTTTATCCTCACGTCTTGAGTACTAAATGGGCTTGGTCGCAAAGACTTTGTTATATTTGAACACTGTTATATGTTTATCCTTATTAATTTCTACTTATTTTCTACAGTTTCGGTTTCACGCCGTAATTATTATGAAATCGATTGTCTTGAATTTTTTGCAGGCGTAAAGCTAGAAACCAAATTAAATAATTGAAAAAAAAAAAATACTTTTAAAAATAAAAAACCATTTTTTACATTTTTAGGTCTCATGGAGCTTTATTTTTCCGATGTGAAATTCGATACGGTTTTAAATATTATCTTTTTAGGCATTTTTGAAATACTTTGATTTTTACTTAAGAGTTTAGAAGTATTATGGTGGAATATAAGTGCATAGTTTTACAAATAAACACAAAAGTTTTAATACAAATGGTTATTTTTTAATTAAATTTTAGTGCAAGTATATCACTATCTTAAATAAAGAAACACGAAAGATAAAACTAAGACATTCAAGTAGGTACTACTTTTTATTTAACTTTGTTCATTAATTTAACTAAATATGACTGTTAATATGACGGTTCTGACGTGCATTTGACGCGTCAATCACGTCATTTATCTAATTTATTAATGACAGCTGAGCGATGATGCTGCACTCTAGTGGAATACTGTAGAGTTGTAGACAGTTATGACAGCAAACTGACTTGTTAGATTGTAAATAGCTGTGTAAAGTATTCATTTTGTTAGGAGTAGGCTTGTTAGGAATATGTCATACAAGTTAATAGACTTGATGACGATGATGATTTATGAAAATCAGTAGAGTTCATTTATGCGGGTCAGTAATGAGAAATTTTAAGGTATTGAAAGGACTCGACTTCTTCTTTCGACTCTCTCAAGAATTTTTAAATAAAGAAAAACCGTCTTCAAAGATTTGAAATATAAAATAATATAGAAAAAGCTTTAAGCCAGCGAAAGTAGAAAAAAATAGGATTTTTAATTAATATCTCAATCTCAATTAATATTTTCAATCAATAACCTCATTCATAGAACTCAACAATATTTTTTATCATAGAAGCAGTATTTTTTCTGCACCCGGCAAAATACCGCTGTTCTTTCCGCGTTACATAACAGCAACTTTTGCTGAAGACGTCCATCCGATCTATTGGAAATCGTACACAATTATAGTCCATAAGATGTTTGCATAACGGCGAAAGTTGCTCCTCTGTGATCGGAGTCAAATGTCAAGAGTTGAAAGTACAGGGTTCGGTTATAAAACTGCTACCAGTTAATTAGATGCAAATCGGGAGCTGGAACTAGTTTGGAACACGCTGTAATTTCGTATTAAACTATGTTTATGATGCTTCCTTGAAAGGTTATTGATAACTAGTTGGGTGAAGCTTCGGTTAAGCATTCGATGATGTTATGGTTTCTGCTTTTACGGTTTGATGTTTTGTAATTGAATTTCGTGTAATGAGTATAAAGTATAAGTAAATTTAAAAAATTAAATTAATGAATGTCCGCATATTATGATGAAAACTACGGAAACCTTCATGCGTGTGGCTCGACACGCACTTGACTAATTTATTTTTACATAAATTAATTAGTAAAACGAGAAAATTATATTTTAAACAAGTTGAAGCTTGAGATATTTTCATTTTCATTCGTAAAGAAAAGTAGCCTATTTTATTCTTAAGAAAAGGGACAGTGATAAGTCCGTTAAAGTCGTCATTCGTTCTGGAGATTAACCAAAAGAAACATACAGAAAGGTAATGAAATTTAAAAAAAAAATTGATGTTTTTGTATAAGTATTGTAAATATTCATAAGCATTCCATCAATAGCTGTCATTTAATAATTACAAAATGACAATGTATTTATTTGTATTCGAATGTATTGTTAGCGGAACTATTTGGAACACACGATTGGATGGTTGCCTAGTGACGGTTGTTGATGTCAAGACATTGGACATAGCGATAGAGGGATACAATATTGTATCGAGAACTGGAGTAGAGACATGTATAAAGTTTAGTGGTTGTATTATTATTCCCTTCTGAACTACCTCTAAGAGTATGGATTATATTATAAGTTATGACCTTTTAATCCTTAGTATTTCTTGTTTAGGAGAAAGTGCCACTAACAAGTTAACGAAGGTGTTTGTTTGAAGTGTTTATTTATGTTCAGTTCCTGTTCACGTTATAGACTGTAGGTTATGAACTTAAACCCTTTACACTTTGTTGCTTGAGAGAGGTACACTAATTAATTGACAAATAACCCTTACCCTTAACCCTCTGTTGCTTGAATAAGAAGCAATAATTAAGTAACAATAGTGTTTATTTTAATTTGTTTCCTAAAACGTTGTGACTTTTTAAATGCTTTCAAAAGAGGAAGAGTTTGTAAATTTGTGTATGGTTTATGTGGTTTGATTGATTAGGGACCCGATTTTTAAAATAACTTTTGAAGGGATGTTTTAAGTTCTTTTAACCACAGTCAGTTTTAAATATGGTTTATTGTAATGGTTTCTAAGAATCGACACGAGAAACATATCGCTCTCTTAAACTTCATAATTTCAACTTAGGATGTTAACAATACTTGATGCTCTTCTAATCCTATAATGCGAATATAATTAACTGGATTTGTTTTCCAAGTGTTCGGTTTGCGCAAGACGCATTGTTAAGAACAATGGATACTATGTACTTAATGGTAAATAGTTCAAGGGTGTATTGAGGTCATTAATATATGCAAGGGCGAATCGATTTGGGAAATTACTTTGGAATAATATATTGTTTAATTTCCTTTCATTAATTTGATCTCTATCTCTGTAAGGAAGTACGTCAAGAAGGAAGTGCAAGGAAGACTTGCAAATATTTTTTTAAATATAAAAAATTAAATAAAAAAAAAATATATTAACACAAAAATTTTAAACGTCGATATACATTATATCATTGTTATATTGACCAATTAAATAATCGATACTTTGATATAGCCGTAAATCAACAAGACAAAAAGATACCGAATTTCAATATTTTTTGATTCAATCTTTCAAATGTTGACACATACCTACTTATAATTTATATAATAATTTGTATACTTTAGTACTAAAAACAATATCTATAGTACTATGTAAATATCACTGGTCAATATAATGAAATATATTTCGGAATAGTTCTAATAAATCATCGAAATTATGATGAAAAGGTCAAAGTTTAGACAATTTGTCAGCTCTACAACCTACAATATACATGATGCCTTCAGGCCACAAACAATAATATTGAGAAAGTACGACGATCTGTTGCTAATTATTAGTTTGAGATTGATTAATCGGTGAATATAATAGTGGAGTAACAATTGATCTATTACATATAAGAAACAATAGTATACAAAACCAAAAGTTAGTCGGTTGTAGGGTTTTGTTTCGTAATGTATACCTATTTTTACTGTAAGAAAACCTAGTTTTAGGAAAAGTATTTTTTTTTAATGAAATGTATCTACCTATATTATTTTCTGTGCGTAAAGCAAAATGTATGGATGGGATGATAATTTGATTATTTTGGTATGATAGTTTAATTTGAGGGTTATATCGTAACAAAGACAGGTAAGTTTTTTTTTTAACAACCGACTTCACAATATAAAATACCTAAATTGTTTTGTTTAGCTGCATTTTGTACTTAAAAATTACCCAAGGGCTGTCAGCTACCTCGACCAACGAATAAGTTTGGCCATCCAACGGGTTAATGCTGCCAGCATTTTGGGAACTTTACCTGTCTGCAGTGGCTTCGATTAAAATTACAGATTACACATATCAAATATATTTGATATTACACATGTTCGACTCATAGTTCAATAAAGCACTGTAGGTGTCGAATACGCATTATATGTTTTGGTTTGATGTGTAAATAATGACTATATGTTTTTGTACCGTACCGTGTTATTTATTAGTTTTTTTTGTTTAGTTAAGAATAAGCGAAATTGGTTAATTTGTGTTCTCGAGATTTGCGCTTGGCAATCATATTACTATGCTTGCTTACAGAAGTAGTTGGGATAAGTAATCAGTCTAAAATATATTTTTTTTTTTTTTTTTTTTTTTTTTTTATGCTGGGTAAATCTTTATTGTTACCCCCCTCCTTG
>DVXP01004258.1:0-10521 GCA_018235645.1 Junonia grisea
TCACAGAAAACCGGCGTAAAATGACGCTTCCGTCGTGTTTCGCCGCGTGAGTGAGGGTACCGGAGGCCCAATTCCCCACCCCTTCCCCATTAACTCCCCATCCATTCCCCCTCCATACCCCTAAAAGGCCGGCAACGCATTTTGTAGCTCTTTTGGTGTTGCAAATGTCCATGGGCGACCATTCACTTTCCATCAGGTGATCTGTCAGCTCGTTTGCCGCCCTATGCCATAAAAAATAAAAGATTGCCTTCACTTAAAGTTTCATGGTAGATTCTATCGACCACAGACAGGGCTCTAGATTTATATTATTCAAGTGTGAGTAAGTGTGACTCTTGTTTTAGTTCATGAAGAATCGACGTTGTTAGATTTATTTTTATTTACCGTTCGACCTGATTTTTTTATTCGCAGAAGACTCGGTCAATCTTTTATGGCTTCAGACGTGAGGGAATACGAGTATTATCCGAAGGAAATATCGCTTTGTTTTATATAGAGTATTGTAGATATGCATTATATTAGACTAGTTGATGCCAGCAAATTGACCAGCATGCTATGTTCGCGCGAAAAATTGACAAGTTTCATGCAAACTTTCATCCCCTATTTTATCAAATTGAGGGTAGAATTAATTAAAATCCTTTCTTTGTTTGGTTTGCGCTGCACGTTGATAGATAGCTATGTCAGTCAGTCACCTTTGTGTTATACGTATTTAGACTAACGAACCGGTACATGCTTTGTTACGCTGGATTAATTTCAATGAATTTAAGTATGGAGTTAAATAGATTCCCTTAAAACGACTTTCTTAAGAACAACGCATGAACACAAGAGATTTCCTTAAATGTATGTAGAGCATGTTTGGAAATTCTAAAAGAATAATTATTTTAACTCAATACAACGCGTTGAATAACCGAACGCGCTTCAAAAGTAACTCTCTCATACAACGTTACAATTTTGGCTTGAAATCATTTATCTTGTCAAAATAAGTATAATAAATATTTTTACACGGCTACAACAAAACCTTTCTTAGGTCGAACCCGGCCAATGAACTCAAAAACTTTTCCTTCTTTCTTCCAACATACTGCGCAAAGTTAGTGCCATTTTTCTATACTGCTTACTAGTACATTTCACCTTTATTTGTACAAAACCAAGCTTCGCCTAAGACTGACAAACATTGAAGAAAATCAATTTCAAAGGAAGAGTTCAAAGCTTATTTTACAACCAGCACAAATGACAACCGCTATAAAGTGCTCGAAACGTCGGCATAATAAAAATGATGAAACACTATCTGCTGTAAATTAGTTTTTTAATGTTAATATTTGACCGTCGTAAAATGTAAGATTGAAAAGCATGCTATGTTGTAACCGTTGATGTTAAATCTATTTGATGCAAAATGATCAGCCCAATGCTCGGTCCACTTCGGTAGATTTCGATTTGAAAGCAAAATGGCGGAAGGGCAAGGAGCGTATAAACGTCATATAGGATAAATGAATGTACCTAAATAGCATGACTGATCAATAATAAGTGAAACATAATTCCAGTAACAGATTTGATCTAACGACTTTACCAAAGGCCCGTTAAACTAACCGCCATTCCGGACAACTCGATCCACTGTCAATGTCATTTATTATGATTTACTGCACACCTCAGAACGATTGAGAGGTCATTTTCAATGCATAACGATCTTAAAATTGCAATGCGATTGCCGTGCGATTTTCAACCTTATATCTACGTATTAGTGATCGAATTTAGTTGTTAAGTGGGATAATATAGTTGTCATTGTCCAGTACTATGTCAAGTGAGTTGTTTCGGGTCACTAGCTTGGTCCCGGTTTCCCGGTCAATAGGTATATTGTATTCATAGTGGTTACGAAAATCTTTGTATACAAATATGTTAACACGATTGTCGATATGTTTGAACTAATTGGATAATTTATTCCGGTTCTATTTAGATCGTTTTATGTTCTCTTGTATTATTTGAAGTTTTGTTTATGGTTTTTTTTCTTACTTTACAAAATAAAAACGTTAACGGAATTGTGTCTATTGTTTGTTTTTTTTTTACAGCGATTATATTATAAGCTGTTGTTTTTTTTTTAAGTTCTTAAAATGGTTTTCTCAATGAAATTTAGAATCTCCAGATTCTGAATTTGTTTTATTTCAATAGTAATAATTATTTCAAAATTTTGAAACTATTTTTTTTTTGCATTTATGATGAACCAACTTGAAGATGTCTCTAACATAAAAACAAACATTGAAATCGATTTACATCAATTAAACACAAGTGTAAATTTAGAAAATTTATTAAACCCCCGACAGCATATTCAATACGACATGAGGACCTTAAAGTCTTGGGAGGTATTTTTTTAAAAATTGTATCCAATAATACACACACAGATACAAACACACCCATGCATATACATAATTGCTCGAGTTACTTTCAATAAGCCCTTTAATTTGATACCCATATTGTAGAAATCCATCAAAATAACTATTCCGCCATCTGGGATAGTCCGCCATCTTAGATTTAGAATGCCGTCATATTACTTTTCGAGTTACTCTTTCAAGGCCTTTCATTTGATAACCATATTGTAGAAATACAATAAAAATAACTATTCTGCTAGGTTGGAGAGACCGCCATATTGAATTTAGAATGACGTCACGTATATTATAGTATATTGTCATCTAAACTAAATATGTATGCAAAATTTCATCTCAATCGGTTGAACATATCTGTTTCAAAATTGAGTAGCAAAAATCGACCCGAAAAAAGTACATCCACGTATTGCAAGATAATCTCGAAACGGCTAGTTTTGATATAACATTTCTAACTTTTCTAAATTATGATATTGTCTAAGAACCACCGCTAGAAAACCCTCTTTCAGATAAGAAAGGCTAGATTCAAATCGGTGTACCTGTTTAGCTGATACGATGCTACAGACAGACACACAGACACACAGACAAACATAGCTGTCAAACTTATAAAACCATTCTTTTTTGGACGGGGGTTAAAAAATGAACAGAGATCCTGCTGCCCGTTTTAAACTCGGTTAAAATGGTATCTTTTTTTTCCTGCCCTGGTCCCACTTAATGTGGGATCGGCACAATATGTCCTCCTCTTCTATTCTCGCCTATCAGTCGTCATCTCAACAGTCACTTCTTTCTTGCTCATGTCACTTTTCACACAGTCTATCCGTCTTTTTTTGGTCTAAATCGACCCACATCCACATTCATATCTAACACTCTTCTTGTCACATGGCATTCGTCTCTTCTCATAACATATCCATACCACGTCAACCTAATAGTTAAAATGATATATGGAACAAAAATCAACTCTATCATTAGTAAGCGTAACACTATACGAGTTAATTAATTACAGGCATTACATTAATTTACTCTGGTTCTATTCAGTCATGAAATGTTTCTTTGGACTATTATTATTGAACGACTAAAAGCCTAGTCAAAGGCTATTCATGACGAGCGAAAGGCTAATAATAAGGGCGCTTTCGTTTTATTACGCGCGCGATATTAATCTTTTAAGTAGTTCAAGTTTAAAAACTACGTACGGACATGACTTTGCTTGCATTATAACTAAATAAAAATATTATTAGAGATACTCTTTTTTTATGGCATAGGGCGGCAAACGAGCTGACAGACCACCTGATGGAAAGTGACCACCTGATGGGAAAGGGGTGGGGGATTGGGCCTCCGGTACCCTCACTCACGCGGCGAAACACGACGTCATTTTACGCCGGTTTTGCTCTGAGTATCACTCCGATCGAGCTGGCCCATTCGTGCAAATGCATGGCTCTCCCAAGGTAGATCTAATATTTTTAAATAATAATAATGATTTCTAAAGTATAGAAGGTAATAATAATACAACAACTGTTAATTATAGATGTCTCTATTTCAGTTCTCCATACAATATTCTATCCCTCTATCGCTACATTGTGGCTATATCCTCTGTCTTGACATCAAC
Source organism: Junonia grisea (assembly GCA_018235645.1). Lineage (NCBI taxonomy): Eukaryota > Metazoa > Arthropoda > Insecta > Lepidoptera > Nymphalidae > Junonia > Junonia grisea. The sequence continues at coordinate 3,967 of DVXP01004258.1, forward strand.
AACCGTCACTAGGCAACCACCCAATCGTATATTCCAAATAGTTCCGCTAAAACTATGTTATCTTAAAGTTTAATTAATATAAACGCTGCACATTTATAAGTGTTGCATACTCAAGTTCCCCATTAGGTACTGGATATTGGATCTTGTGTCGGAGGTCCGAAATAAACACACAATACAAACACAAACGCCCAGACAGCGACATACATCCATATAGGATATAAAGACGTCAGTCAGTTGCAGTAATGCGCCAACACTGTAATTTTATTTCCTTTATTTTAATTTTATTTAATCTGAGCTTCTAACTTTACACCTGCAAAATTTCATGCCAACCAATATTATAGATATGGCGTGAACGCGGAACAAGTAAACTAACCAACCACGTAACAAACAGACTCACTGTCCTATTAATAACATCGGTAAGGATACCTTTATTCTCTTTTATGAGCACAATTTTTTTAAATTCCATTTGTATTAGGCTCGATACACACGTTCGGTTTTGGTTCGGTTCGGTTTAGTTCGGAACGCTCCAAGTACATACAAAATGTTTGACAAGGCGCACACGTCCGTTTCATCTCCGTACGTTACCGTACGAAAGACAACTGAAAAAGTGATTTCTCGGTTGAACATACTGAAACCGAACCGAACCGAAACCGAACGTGTGCATGGAGCCTTGACCTCTATATTGAATAAGAAATGTTCTGGTGAAGAATCTAGGAGTGACGGTTCCAGAAGCATGGTAATGATTCGCTGTACCATGGTAAATCTCTTTTATATTTAAACTAGTACAGGTACGTTGTATGTATTAATGTATCCACGGAGTCGTTAATACCAACCGTTTTATAACGGGATTATCAGATCAATTATGAAAGCTTTAAAGATTGCCGCAGTGCGGTAAAATTCAGTATTCAATTCATTTAGTGGCCTCGACCTTACAAAACTTCAGCACATAAAATTGGTATAGGTTTCCCTGCGAAATTGTTTTTATATTTGATCTAAAGCGTAAGCGTAGTGAAGGCTCTTCAAACGAGAAGGCCTATAAGGTATTTTTTTATTTTTGAATAAACAATGGGACAACGAGCACCATGTCCTGACAATAAGATAAATGGAAAATGCGTTGACTTCCTAAAATAAAGAGAAGAAATGATAGAAAAGAAAGATTATGGGTCTAAAGAGGAGGAAGGACGGGGGTAGATAGAAAGTAGAAGAATGAGTGGGAAAAAATGTCCTTCGGTTCTCTCTCCTACCAAAAGAACTAAAGATTGTAACTCTATAGTTGTCGAGCCAAACCGGCATAAAGTTGGCATTTAGGATTCGTGCCTGCTCTAGTACTGCAAGAAGCTTTAAGTTAGGGTATCCGCCTCATATAAGGTGATCGTTTTGAAGTTATATCTTCTACGTTGTCTTTCTGCTCGTTCTTACACAAACGAACGATCATCATTATCTATTATTGCTTCGGGCTGCATCATCAGTCATCACGTTATAAGCGCAAAATATGGCCGTCAAAAATTATCTTCAGGCTTACAGAGTCGAAAAACGTGTTCTCTAAGAAATCGTGCTACACTGTTTACATAGAAAAGGTTTGTGTGACGTCATCCGAAGTATTAAGTTGGCTTTTAAGTGACAAGGTTATGCTACGAAACCAAAGCATACCTGATAAAAAAACGCTACGGCTAAATCATATGGTGCCCGAAAAATTAAATTTTTAAAGTAATTTATTAAGCATCAATAAGATATCTTACACTAATATAACATTGATGTATGCCCTAATTTTGGACCAAACTCTAAAATAACTTTTATTTAACCCGTAAAAAGCCAGAGCCGGTTGCTAGTATTGAATAAAACGCACTGATGATTTGCACTTCTTTCTCAGAAATATAACATTTGCCGATCGTTTGGATGACGAGGCTGAACGGTACTTCATTATTTTTAACTAGCAGACCACCCCAGCTTTGCACGGCTATTACGAACTTTGTTAAAAATTAAAATAGCCTAAGTTAACCGGGGATAGTGTAGCTTCCCAACACCAACAGTGAAAGAATGTTTGAAATCGGTCAAGTAGTTGCTATTCATTTCAACAAACAAACAATCAAATCTTTCTCTTTATAATATTAGTATACTGTTTTGAACTAGGGTTGCCATCTTTAATTTGAAAAGTAAGAAGGATTTCTAGTTGAAAAAACCTTTGGGGCAAAAAAAACGACGTAGTGGCGTAGCCTGATAAGTATTTTGCCTTTCTGTAAAAAATTAGGACACTGCCTAAAAACTATCCCAGGCAGCCCTAGACATCGTATCCTATTTAGGGAAAACAAGTTCTGGAGAAAGGGGACGGTTGACAACCCCATTTGTAAGAAATCTTTCAACCTAATAAAGAAGTCTGATTCACTTCACAATATATTATAATTTTATTAAGATGTACATTAAATATTATTGTACGTTAAAATCATTTAAAAATAAAGTACTCAAACAAGGCACTCATACGTGGTTACCAAATACTAATGTACATAATATTTTCGTGTCAAATAAAAATCTTAAAATATATTTAGAAAAATGGTTTGTTTTGATTTTTTTTTTTTTGGTAATTTGCCTAAAAACAATTTTATAAAACTTAACACAATTTCAAGAAAGAATAAAAAAATCATATGAAATAAAAAAATGTTTTTTTTTTATAGCAGATTTTTAAGAAAAAAGAATCAAATAATGATTCGCACGTTTCACATACCGACTTAACTTGCAATCAGCTTTATTGAAACTAATGTCATGTCTATTTAAAGGGGTAATTTTGAAACTAACTTCTGTATCAATTTATTAAATGACCGTATCCGAGTCGTTTATTCTCTTCTTCCTACTATTTTTTTACAAGTCTTATTGCTAGGGTCCTATTATACCAGTCTAGATACAGTGCGGGATTAATTTGCGCGGGATCCGTAGAAAAGTTTGAATGAGGACCCTAGAAAGCTTGATGAATACTCTAGAAAAATTTTTTGCGCGGAACGGTGGGTTAGGAAAAATCAAAATGGCTGATTTTTTTACGCGATAATGTTAAAAAGAAAAATAATAATTAATTAAAATTGATTTAATTTTTCACTGAATAGGTATTTAAAAATATTTTAAGGCTTAACATTCCTTAAGTTTGATTAGTATGTTACTAAACTGCAGAAGGTTTTTTTATACAGTACTGACAGCTTTGGTAGACTTATTATGTTCTTTTCTATAAATAAGCTTGTTATTCATTATAACTAAATTAAAAATAGATTAAATTGATCGTTTGGAGATCTCTTTTATTTTTGGGGCACATGCGTGGGGCCCACAGTGCGGGGTGTATAACTCGTGTTATAAGGCTTTTGTTTGCCCCTTTTAAAGTGGACTAGTCGCATTGAAATATCCCACTACTAGATAAAGGCCTCTTCTCCTAATAAAGTTAAAGAGCTAAATCCTCCACGCTACCTCACGACCGCTTGGCGGATATACACATGTCAGAAAAACTAATTGTTACAAGTAGGTCATTAATATTAGTACAATTTACTTTATTTACTTTATAATAACTAATTTTATTTTTAAGCAACCTGTGTAAAAATAACGACCCCCCACACGAAAAAAAAGGTTGTTTAAAGTTACCCGTCGAAATATCCGGAATATTTATGAGTTTCAAAGTAAATTTTCGCAATATGTAGTTCCTTTAAAAATGGACTTAGTACTCGTAGCTCAATTACCTAGAGCGCTGACACTGTATCGCGAAACCACTGTACTACGCCATTTTTTTATTTATTTTAAAGTTTAATATTTTTCCCCACGTGTGGACAGAAAATAATGTAGGTACATAATGCTTGATCCAAAGTAGACATTTACGCTGCGAAATATATTATATAAACTCGCCTCCTTAGAAATCTTAAGTAATATAAGTAGTTTTAAGTTTCTCGATTTAAAGAAAACATTGTAATCAAATAATAATAAAAATTGTAATCAATGTATAAACAAGGACACGGACAACTTTGAGCCCAAAAAATAATATAATGACATGAACTGAAATTCTCTTAACGATATTGCTACGCCAATGACAACTAACAGCCCATTAGCATAATTTGTTTGTATGTATACATAAGTGATTAGATAGATTTTTAACCGACTTCAGAAAAGAGGGAGGTTTCTCCTTACTTAAGGAAATACTTTCTCCATGAGTTTTCCCATGGTAAAGAGATCTCTAGGATCTGACCATTACATCTTAGAGAAATTCAGGAAAAATGTTAAAAATCGTCGGGGCGATTTGTGCGTCCAGGTCCATGGTCGATCAATCCGGCAATCGAGAGAATTCGTCGACGATTTATCGCAAAACCGTAAGGACAGATCAAATCAATGTAGGTATCTTCTATGGAATTATAATCTTGCAAAAATGTCCTCCTCTGTAGCGGATTTAACGTATTAAGCTATTACCAATTTAAATTTCAGCCAAATCGATTAAAGTTGATGTGAAAACGCAACAAACATCTAAAGTTAGAAACTTACGCCTTATAATATTACAATATTTTACATACATAACATAATATAGTATTATATAATTCGTAAAAAAGAAAAACACCGTAAAAATATGCTTCATTGCATCCGGCGAAGAAGCTTTAAAAATAATAAACATAGAACGATCGTTTGTGGATACTAATGTCGCATTACTAATGTCGTAGGAGATCCTTTTCTGCGCGATTATCGTTAGTAGCAGTGTTTTATATAAATCAATAATAAATAATCACTAGATGCCTGTTTGTGGTCGATAGATTCGTCAAAACCGTCTTAGTTAAGGAACTCATTTTCTTTTTTATTATTTTATTCTGACACCTTGACACATGACAATACTGTGACTGATAGTATCATTACAAAGGTACCTATCCATGTAGTAGTAAAGTTAAAGTTTTATTTTAAATAATTTAACATATTTACCGCAAATAATATTTAATAAAATATTTACTTTATGAATTTTTCTCCATATAAGGTTCAATTACGTCAAATTTCATTTTTCTCCGTTCGCCGAATTTTCGTGAAAATATAGGCATACGAAGTTTTCGCTTCACGTATTAATATATAGATAAATAAATAAAATAAATTTACCTATACTAGAAACCTGTTGTCGATACAATCGACATTATGACATTAATTTTTCTTTTGTACGATTGTTATCTGACAACTTGACAACTAAAAATATTTTGACTGATAAAATAACTTCTTAGTTATCGATGTAGTAGTGTTGGGCGATTTTTCATAAGGATGTATATGATGTTTTGACTTCATGTCAGAAATCTACTCTCGCTCAATATGAAAATCAATGCCTTTTTTTTGTTGTTATTTTATAGCTTATAAACTTTGATTATATAATGTCTAGATAGAGCGATTCATTCAACAACTGTCATTTACGCGTTACGATGTGCGGTTTGACATTTGCGTTTGTGTGCGTATTTAAAGTTGCCAGCTTCTAACGCCTTACCACTAAAATAGGTTAATATTTTATGCAAGTTGAAGAAAGTTCAAACGAATAAAACTATTACTCTCTGAACATTATTTTATGTGAAAAATATTAGATAAAATAGAAATATAACAGTTTAATATTGCACAAATTTAAAATACACAAGACAACACGTCTGTCTGTGATGTCTGTAATAATAATGTATACATAGAATAATGTAAATATTATTATAATATATGTGGTGTCTGTGCGCCTGTGTGTAGGTATAAATATATATAAATGTGTCCCCACAATGTGTAGAAATCCACACAATATCATCGTAAAATAAAAATTATAATTCTCATTGGTAATGAAAAATATACCATTGATTTTTTATAATTACCTTAGTAAAGCTCCTTCTTATATTTTGTGTCGTCCACCCTTAGCTCTATTATTATTATTATTATCATGTTCCGAAAATGAGCTGAACAAATATAAGTTCTACATATCGGTATCCATGATATACCATTACAATTCTTTAGAATTTTTACCCACTGCTCAGCAAGTATATTTATCTCTAGGGGGTCTTAAAAATGTAGAATACGATATAATAATAATACTTTACACAAGGCACGGGAAAATATGTCCCGTCATAATAATGTAAATATAAAACGTTCATAGTTTCGATTAACACATAACGAACGTCAATTTTATTAAATATATTTGACAATATGTAGGTATTTAGGTACCGATACTTTAAGATTACAAAATGTTATATAATTTATTATTTATGAATATACATAATATTTTATTTTAAGGTGTTAGTTTATAATATTTCAAATTAAGGTGTAAGTTTTTTAAGCTGAAATGATAAGTTTTCTAGTTTAATGGTATATCTAATTTAGGCAAAGGAAAGTGGGGACTATTTTAGCTGAAATAGTAATTCTAATATCGGGAAAGGAAGGTGGCGACTTTTTTTAAGCTTCTTCCGTGAAAATGGAGGGGGGTGCTATATTTGTTTCAGTGCGTACGTGCGGCAAATGGTGATACCTTTAAAGGAGATGTTTCAGAAATGTATGGAGCCTGGGCTGGGTTTTAGTACACTATATAGAAATAAGACTAATAAAAGT
>DVXP01004259.1:0-10521 GCA_018235645.1 Junonia grisea
CAATTAAATTTTTAAATTGTTTTATGAAGCAATTAATAAACAACTAAAAATTGATCAATTGTTAATTGGAAAAATACTACGATTAACAACTAATTAATTGTTAGTTGCCGGTACTGCAATTAACAATTAATTAATTGTTAGTTGTCAGTTTTCACAATTACAATTGATCAATTGTTAGTCATTGATACGTGAATTTACAATTAATCAATTGTTAATTGTTAATTGTTTCTGCAATTGACATTTGCCCAACACTGGGAGCTATTCACTTTTGTTATCCGATTAAAAATCGTAGATGTGTATAGAAACGACGACATCCGATTAAAAACCTGATCCGACACACGATAATTGGGAATGGGCTCTCATAGTTTCTCGTTCTATTGTTATGGAATTTACGTTTAAATGGGCGATTGTAAAGTAAAACGGTTTAGTTGCTCTAATTGCTTTAGCTGCCGGAGGCGGTTCTACGTAACGGCTCTGTTGTAGAAAATCATTTACTTTTATTATACTTTTCCTGAAATAATTTGTTCTAGTAAATAGAAAGTTTATTTTTAAATAATATGGAAAATCTATATAAAATCTAAGACAGATTTTTGTTGTGTGTACTTGACGGGAAAACTACAATTTCTTGTGACTAACAGAGCAAATGCATTTGTCGTTTCCAAAATTAAGCAAAGTTTAGCATAACATTAAAGCAAAATTCAAATATGCCCTTTGCCAAGCCAACCATTAACCGAAAGTGGATTCTCCACTAAAGTCAATTCTTCCCCGCAAATAAATAACCTAGTCCAAAAATAGCCATCTTTACGTAGGGTCTGTACATCTTAACATTTTGCTACAACACAACTTATACTAATAGTTGTTCTGGCTGAAAATCGAACCCAGTTACATTATCATCATCAAAATATTTTTACAATTATTATTTTATTTAAGTGCTTTCTTAAAATCAAATTACGAGAATTAATAATTAATTAGCAAAGTAAATTAAGAAAATGTAGAAGACATTTTAGATTATCCAAATGAACAGAAATAAAAGATTTCGTACTTCGTTGTACGAAGTTGTTTACATGAAAGCGCATAACGATTTCAAATGTTGAATCCTCACAACAAGAATCCATTCAACATTCATCTCCACAGTACTGTCGGGGCTAACAATGAAGAATAATGCGAGGCAGAGAAGCAAATCTTGTTAGTTTGTAACAACTTAATTGAATTCTTAGCTTGATTCGTGCCTACTGAATATTTGATAGTCTCACGAAGATTTATAACAGCTGCAAGATGATATAATACCCTCGTGAATAGTTGAAAGGCAAAACAATAGAATCGCCGTAAGATTAGATTCTCGGGGTATTAAAAAAACTCATTATCTTAATCGGTATTATTGATGCGAATATCTCGAGGGATATAAAATATTAACTTTTAGATGGTCTTTCGATATCTATACCAACGTATAAAAGTTGAAAGTTTTAGGTTTTAACAATACCTAAGAATAAACATACTAAGAATGCTTTTTACTGTAGAACAAGAATATCCTTTAATGTTAAGAGAGCTCTTAGTTTCCCAGTATGTTTCAAATTGTGAACATTTTATTTCAGCGCGTTACAGTATTTAAACACATCATCAAAATAAAATACTTTTCCAATATAGGTAAGGTCCAAAAGGTAAACAAAACAGACACCGGATCATTGATTTGTTGATAGACCTTTCGTCTTATTGATTCCATTCTAATTGAATTCGACCAGTGAGTGTGCTCTACCTAGCATCCCTAATTGGACGTGACCGAAACGTGCCGAATTTCCCATAGCGATCCTTTATACTCATATTTTATCGTATTATGGGTTCGACTTTATTTGCAACTAGTTACTGTCTGATGGCTTATGATCCCCTTGTGAAAAAATGGGTCAGAAAACGGTTATATGTATTTCGTTTTATATATACGAAAAGTTATACGAATAACTTGCTGTTTTCAGCACTAGATCCGAAAACTTAGCATCTTGGTGTATTTTAGCACGATAATCCAAAAAAGAAAAATAAGAGTAAAGTAAACTCACTTTGAGTACTCTGACAACGTCTTGAGGGAATTGCATAAGGGCTGTACTCGTGACCCTCCTGTAGATCCTGTCCACGAAGATACCAGCTCGAATAGCATGCGCCACTGATCTGAACTTGGGTTTCTCATCCGACTTCCGCTTCGCCGTCGCCAACTGTCTTGTGAACGTTGACGCGAGCCACTCCCGTACTTCTGGAGGCACTGCATCTGGTTGTACTTCTGATAACTCGTCATCTTCGTCTGCCAGTCTCCTGTGCATAAGGCAATTGATTAGAGGATATCTATGAGAAAGTATTGCTCCTTAAGCAGCTCACCGTACAAGCCAATTGTAACTTTGTTAACATCCAGACGATACGTCGTATGACCACTGTTTTATTTACCACACATTGAAGCAGCAAGCCGATTTTTTCAAGTGTGTCGTGTGAATCACTTTTTTAACATTACAGTTAATATTTTACTTTATAAAATCTACTTTATTCTTTTGTTGAAACGAAATAATTGTCTCCGTAACGTTTTAAGTGTCGTCGCGTCGCTTTTGAATAAATTATTCATTTATTTATTGAAAGTCTCGTGGAGTACTTTCCCGAGCTTAGAGAGATACAGTGAAAACCTTCGTATAAATTTGCAATATTTATTTTTGAATACCAATTACAAAATTATTATACGGAGCGCGTTTTGGTTTGAAAAGTTGGTTGTTGAGTTAATTAATGGTTCATAAACATCTTCATCTTAAACTAATCTAATAAAACTTAAATATCTATTTACATCTATATCTATTTGTGTAAACTATGTCTAGAGCTATTTTCGGAAATGAATATATTTATACAAGATGAGATGATCATTATAATGTCTATGACCTGAAAAATAAAGAATTCTCAACTAGAAATAATGGCATAATAATTTCGTATAAATTACTAGATTTATCTCCATATTCACTATCAAGTAGTTGACTTAACAAAACACTTGTACTTGTTTTAGTTCCCGTAAGTAGTTGCAAAGTCGTCTTTGGAGAAAGTTTCCTTAGATGTCGGTAAGAGCCTCCAATGTATATTCCACATAATATTTCATATTTAGTCGAGATCAAGACGAAAAAGGAAACACTTGAGAGAAATATCATGCTTTGGATTATAAAGATATCTATATTCATGCAACGTGCTCACAATCTGTCAGTTACATTGCTTTCCATTGGATGTTGGAAGAGAAAATATCCCATGAATGTATAAACTGAACAAAACGTAACTAAAATGTGATAAAGACAGTAAAATTTCTAAAACGTTCTTTCAATAAAAGTTGCTAAAGTACAAATCTTGGTAAAAGAAAATCCAATGGCACCGTATATGCAATAGTCGTCTAAAGAAACAATTTCGTTACGTTTTATTGTTTTATTACAAATTGGAGGAATGCATTATGAAGATTGTATTCAGCAAATGTACACGGATTTAACTTGATATTTGACGTGAATTTCTGTTTGCATTCAAATACTGGAAGCATCGCTACAACCGGAATATGTACTTGAATTGTGTCCACATTCAAAGCAAGTGAAACGTTAAACATATACTGAGTATGAATATACAAGTGTATACATTTTATTTACCTATTTGCTTTCTTGAACACAACACGCGAAACGTTTTACAACACTAGATTAGTAAAGTGGTCACGTGATAAAAGGTCGTTGAAACCGTGTATGGATTAAAGCATTGTTTTAAAGCACAAAGAGAAAGCTCCCACCGAAACATCAATTATGGTTGATTTTTTAATATAATGATTGCAATGGAAAGCAACGTCGATAACACACAAACCACATAAAGCGGTCTCTGTTAGGGAAAATCAAGGGTATATACATGGGCATGAGTATTACCACTTGAATGTAACAAAAGATGAATGTAATTATTATAAATAAATATAATTATAATAATTAATTTAGAATACATAATTTTAGAATAGATATCTAATTTAATAATTCCTTAAATAACTAGTGATAAAATAAAAAATGCCGATAATGCTAAAATTTAAAATGAGGAATAAAACGATGCTAATTCAATATCATTAAAAAGGAACAGGGTGTAAATCAGCTGTGCACTTAAGGTGCATTTAAAAAGTAGATGCCAATAATGAAGCAGTAATTCAAGTGGTAATATTGTCAAAAGTACGTGGTAACATCGACACACCTAAACACCAGGGTCGGCGCCGATTGCTGTCGCGCCACAGCCGGTCTAAAATGAAACACCACGTCATTTTCCACAAGGAACGAAGGATTAGGACTCAACTAACATTTACAATCTGACGCTGGTAAAATAACGTTACTTTATTCAGAATCTATTATTGCCAATTTGATATAAATCGCTGCTAGTACACTAAATAAAATAACGCTATCAAACAAATATGCTCTGCGTAACTTTTGATCGTTCAGGATAAATACACACATTTACCAATGGAAATAGTTTGTATTAAAATTATAGATATAATAAATAATAATGAACACACAATACCAGATTACAAAAGTATAATAATTTTACACACGATAATAAATTTTAAAGCAGTCTTTTTTTATAGGAAGCGGTAATTTTTTTAGAAAACAATTTTTAAACCAAATATAAAAAGGCATAAATAGATGATGGTTTTCACTTGTGTATGATAAATCATGAAGTATCGAACCAAAACAACGTAAGCATGTAAGGAGTCATCATTCGTCATGCTTGTAAATTGTAAAATAAACTCGACTGTGAAGTATTGGGAGTGAAAATTCACAAAGGTTCCGGGACGGTACAGGGTACTAAGTTTCATTCTAAACTAATTTAAGGTTAATTCACATTTCTACATAAGAATAAGTGAAGCAAAACCGAAATCAGCACATTCATGTTTGATCTTCCCTCATTCTCAGAATGAGTTAATTCAGAACAAAAGTGGGTACTAAACACCAATTTGGACATCTTAGATTAGAATCATCCAAAATGGTGTAAATAAGAGGTGGTCTAAACTAACAGGTGGACAGGAAACTGAAAGATTTCTTTACTGAAGCATCAACAGAACAGAAAGACCTAATCGCACAGAGTGGACAGAAGGGAGGCGCGACTACTTGGCCATTGCCGGCGTTGGTGTAACGGTATTAACTTTGCTTCGTTCGGTTTCTCTACAGAACACCTCGCCCAGCATGGTGTGCGTAGGCGCCTCATGTGAAGTGTCGCTGGCTGCATACGCGGCTGCTCCGGACCTCTCCTATCCCTGTATTACAAATCATCACTGGCGGCGGTGTGCGCCCGCTGCCCACAACCATTAGGCTACATCACTGGATCACTTGACACAGAAGTACCCTAATCGCCATTGACAAATAAAATCAAAAGATGGGATGAAATAAATATAAAAGATGAAAAACCTTTACACTTGTATCGAATGTCAGAGCATTTTAATAGAATTATCAAAGGCCTTTGATGGAATCGCGATCGAATGCTGAGATAATGGTTTTGAAATTCTAAGAATCTGTATAAACGAAAATATTTAATATTACGAAACGATTTAAAGTCATTCTAAAAGAACAGATGACAAAACACGGCATCGTTTAAATAGTATCAAACTCCAAGTTGATGAATTATTTTTTATACACGATCTTTCTTAAGAATATCTTTAAAGAAAGAAGCCTATAAAAGCAACGGAAAAGGCTCTTTTGTAAATATTTTTTTAAATGAGAAGCCATTTTGTCGTAAGTCAACTTTATAAGAACTTGCTCAGACATTTTATATGTCAATATTTCAAAGTTCAAGTTGATATAATAAAACTTTCTTGGAGTTGTATAAATGTTTCTCTTTAAATTTAAACACAGAAGTTACAACTGTATATATATTTCCTGAGTTGTATTTGTATTGGAAATAAATTGACTGGTATTATTAACTGATAATATATATTGAACGCTTAGCTACATGTGTATGTCACTTTTTACTATATATTTACTATGATTCATCTTATTTTCCGATTTTGTTATAAAATAATCTCTATATATATAAAAATGAATTGCTGTTCCTTAGTCTCGCTAAAACTCGAGAACGGTTGAACCGATCTAGCTGATTTTAGTCTTGAAATAATCGTGGAAGTCAAGGGAAGGTTTAAACGGTAAAAAAATGAAAAAAAAAATCTGTTTAAACATGTAAAATAAAGACACTGTAAGGACACTTTGGTTGACATGACAATGTCTGTCGGGCCCACTAGTTAAAATCTAAAAGCTTATAACTACAATGGTCAAACGTTATTGAAATATCGTTATCAAATATTGTATTTTTATTGAAAAATATTTGATATCATTTAATCAATTAAGACAGTAGTGGTTTTTAGTGGTAAAAAGATAATTTTGGTTTTATTACGTAAAATTATGATTATGATCTGAATCTTCTATCTTCTGCCCACTTTGATTCATAATTTTATTTAATTTAAAATAGAAAATTTTAATAACATCTTACTAACAGCGGTAATTGCATTTCTCAAGCTTATTTCTTTGCCGAGCATTTTGCAACTAGAAGGTAAATTGGTATAAATTTACTTTTTTGCAAATTTTTTGCGGTTTCTGTAACATCTGGTGACTTTATTTGCTGGTATTATATATGGAAGCCGTGGGAATACATTTGAATATGAATTCGATTTGCATATTTTGCAACTTGCAGTAGACTGATTGGGAAACTGAATAAGTAGGAGTAATAAAATTTTTACGATCGTCGCGATAATGTTTGTATTTTTATATGATGTAATGTTTTGTTTTTATTGATTTTTAATATGCTAGTAGGTTTCGAGCTTCTCAGATAGATTATGTGAAACTTTGACAGAGCTCTCAAAATCAAAAGGTTTTGAGTTAACTAATAGTAATGTTAGTAGTAAGTACATTGCTTGTTTAGGTGAAACCGTGATTCGCATATAATTTGTTTCGTTTAAAATATTTTCATACTTAAATAATTTTAATACTCTTGTTTGTATATAGAATAAAAAGGTTATTTAAGCTTTCAAGTCTAAAGAACATGTAGATAATAATTATTTTTCCTCATGTCTCCCATCGAGTATTTCGCAGAATATCCATTATCCATTAACATTTTACGGAATTAGATAAAGAATAAATCCCCGAAAAACCTGTACGGGTTTATTCATAATAAAAGGCTGGAAGAGGATTATTTTATCAGGATTTTCACATTTCGGCGTAATTAAATATTATCTTTCCAGCATCGAGCACGTTGAATCCGTACCGGGGTTCCGTCAATGAGTATTGATTTTAGAAATATGATCGCTGAGGTAAATATTGAAATTCATCAATGTATCTTCAGATTAAATGTTGCTCAATCGAGCATTACGGTTTTTATGGATTCGGTTCGTAACGATCTTTTAAGTGGTTATTTATGATTTAGGTTTTCGTTGTATTATTCAAGTGCCGTTCTACGTCGATGAATATGCTTATATTTATTCGAAGATATTGAAACAACGATGAATTGCTGTGGTTATTACTTTCTTATGAGATACTTTTAATAATATATATAATTTAATTGTTGTAAATATAACTTCAAGCAACCTAAGTATCAATGGTAAATTGGATGAAACTATTGTAATTGAAGAAAGAATAACGCTAGTAATAATTTATTTCTCGAGGCGATACTACTTCATCTCATTTTTTTGGCGAATAATACCTATTATTATAATACCTATTATATTTGTGAAAAAATGAATAATTATATATTAATACGACATATGTCTAAGCATTAAGTATTGTATATATGGATAAAGCATATAGTATGAATTCTTTCAGTAGCTTAAATGAATCCATCATATTTGAATATAATTCTTCCATAGTTGTGTGTAGTAACTATTAGTGTAAAATTACCTTTAGTTGTTTGAAACAATAAAAAATACAACAATTTTCCTAATAGAAATAATCGTTTCTGGAAACGTTGAAAAAATTGCGGGCCCAGAGTTTCACCCTGTAGGGCACTTTAAAGCACTTTACTGTTAATTAACCTGGATTCCTGTTCGTCTTATTAAGGTCTTCATTCTAATTATTTCTCGTGGTACCGACGTGACTTTCAGATTCCCATTTCAATATTTTTTCTTGACGTTCTTGTTTAACTGAAATTTCTCACGTGTACTCAATTGAGTATATTTTTATTAGTAGTAGGTATATATGTTTGCTTTGTACAAAAATAGATACGTGAAATTATTGACAAAAATGAATTTAATCACTTAATTATGTATGTAAAATTAATATAGATATTTTATTTGAGGCGTAAATATGCTAAATTATCGCTATCGCGTTTCAGTTGTTGCAGTTTAGATTTCAAATGAACTTTTCAAAGTTTAGCATATTTGAGTCGCAGGAGGCAATGTTAAATCGATGATTTTATATTAGAATACGATAAACGTTGTTTGTAATATAAATATATAATATCCTATTATTTATAATTAACAAAAAATTAAATGAAAAGCCTCATCGTAGCAGCTACAAAACACATTTTATTAATAGTTACAATTTTTCATATTTTTCGTTCTATTCAATGTTTATGAATTTTTGCGAAGTAAAAAGCGTTAAAACAAAGGGGAGCCTGTAACATAAATTGACCCTGTCGGGGGCACGATTGTGCCGTTCCAGGGTCCGTTCACTCTCATTGTTTGTAACAAATTAACTTAGTTCATTGTGGCAAGGCTCTTGCTTAATTTTAGTGGTTAATTATGTCTATTATACGTACTTACTTGTACTGAATACATTTTTTTTAGTAAAGTGGTATGTAATTTTGTGTTACTTTTTAATAAAGTTCAGGCGTTACCTACACATGTTAATTTGTTTTTAATTACTATTTTTTATTTACATTAGTTATACGTTTATACGAGTAAGTCTTGATTGTTCTAAATGTATACACATCAAAAATGAAAAGCTTATAATAACCGAATAAGAAAACCGAAAACAAATTAACTCAAGCGGAATAAACTCTTTGTTCCTCCAGTGTCATCGAAACCTCATCAAAGACCTTCGATCTCGAAATAATAACATAAATAACCTTTTACGTATCATGAATTTCATTATTCCGGTAAAATGCTCTCACATCGATACAAAAGAATGATAAAGAATGTAATAAGAAGCAGTAGCTTTACAAAGAGCGAGTGAAATAAATCGTTCGCTGTCGAAATGTTTTATGCAAATCATTTTTATCTCCACACTTTGTCTGGTTATCTGAAACATAGGAATCATGTAATTTTCATTCGATAAATATGTAACTGCAACATATACACTGATTTTAGATTCATTTTAGATTAATTGGTCGAAATATTAAACTGTTGACTTGGCTCTTACTCATACATAAGTTGTTGTCCTATTCAAAGGACAATGTGTTTAAAAAGAAACAGATGTGCTTAAATTAGGGTTCATTGGTCTAAGTTAAGTTTTGAATGAATTAATTAAGATATAGAGATAGATAAAAACTATTTCATAATTATTTTCGATGTGTAAAAACGTATATGTTGCAGTTTTATACTACGCTGTACAAAGTAGTAAAAATTAATTTAATGAAATATAAATCAAATTTTCGCAAATACTATCTTACCGTAATTAATTTCTTAGACTTTTATCTGAAATAATATAATTAATATTGAACAAATCGCCTAGTAATAAAAGTCATAATGTAAAACTAAAAATTACTCGTAACATGTAAGTTTCAAATAGTAGAAATTAATTAAAATTGAGTTCTAAGGTTTTATCTATTGATTGTGTGTCTAAGCTCTATTGGTCTAAATCCTTTCATTACAATATAATTGAATTGCAAATCCTTTTCATTGAAAGTAAGATTTAATTTTGAACCACTTTAATATACATTGAATATTATTTCGAGGTAATTTTTCATATTACCACTTTGGGTTCGTTTTATTATCTTTTCAAGAAAGGAAAATATTGATATTGAATACATATTTATGCGGAGAAATATATTTTTTATAAGTAAAGTAATTTATAAGTAAAGTAATGATTTTTTTGTAATTTGTAAATGAAATAATCTACAATTTATACTTCTTCTAATACTACAATGAACATTACATTTGTCTGTCTGTCCCTATGTATGCTTAAATCTTTAAAACTAAGCAAAAAATTTTGATGCGGTTTTTTTAATAGATAGAACGATTCTTAAGAAAGGTTTATATATGCAATACATGCATAATATAGTAGAGAAACACTAATAAATTTAGAGGTTTCTAACGTGATGTCGTATATAAGCATGTTTTTTTTTGCGCTTATACAATATACAGCAAAACGGTGACTGAACCCTACGAGGTAGACCAAAATAATGTATTACAGTCCACCTTAGAAAGTTCTACAAAAAAGTCCGCGATGGTATATGCCTGACTCTTAGGCATAACCCACCATAACGTAAAAACATAATTTTTTTAACCTTTTTAGGGCATAATTTTTCCTGGACTGAATCTAACATTATCGATTTTTTCATCAGGTATATTGCTTTTTTATAGAT
>DVXP01004260.1:0-10520 GCA_018235645.1 Junonia grisea
GAACTGCAGTAAATTGTTTTATTTTCCATTCCTTATTGAAAATAGGTAAAATAATATATTTATAAAATATATTTTATTTTAATATCTATTGCTCTTTTTGAAAAATAATTAGTTTTAATATTTTATTTTTAATAAGTACTAAGCTGTTTATACAGAAAATCCATTTTATGTCGAATGTAACGATATTTTTTAATGTGTTAAAATGCTGGAATTACAAAAACGAGATACTTCTCGTATTTTTATAATGAGATTACAAAAAATACAAGAAGATTATTTTACTTAATCCGTCTTACAATTTTAATCGCCTCTTAAGACTTAAGGATTTTTAATAACTTCATTGAAATTAGTGAAACTCGGCAGAGCTTATTCAGTTGATAGAAAACTTAGATTTTGCTGAAATTAATAGATATGAATTTAAGAAATCAAATCTTAAAGTACCTACTCAATTTATCCCCTGCTCGAACTAAAAATCTAGGATTAAAAGAAAACTTCTCATCTCTCTTTACTATTATCGTTATTATCATACCAGACCTTTTTTTTTTGACGCAGTGTAAATCTTCATAGATACCCGACTCCGGGGGCAGACTGCGATGGCCGCCACAGCACAGAAAACGGAGAAACTACGGGATAGCTTCCGCAGCACGTCCGCGGCCTCTTCCAATCATACCAGAACTTATCATCTATGTATTTCACACTTTCGTAAATGACTTACAAATACTTATGTCGTCATATCTACTAAAAAAATTTCTCCCAAATGAGTTTGCTGTAATGGTCTCGATAGCGTCACCAAAAAGGCTTCCAAAAATGAACCGGCAGAAAGACTCAGAAAGAAAATTCCTCTTAAGAACGTCTCCAGAGATCGCACTTTGTATAAAAACGTCTCCGTCGTTGAAATAGAAGGCCCTTTGCGAAGTGTCAAATGAATAAGAGTCTTGCTCAAAGATTAATAAAATATACGAAGCTTTTTGCCTCATTTCTATCTTCAAAGAGACTTGCACTCACTACTAAACTATCTTTTTTTATTACGGTAAAGCCACAGAGACTACTTATGGATTTGGTAGTCTATACGTATATGTTAATACATTGTGTTCTACAGTATCGTCTAAGAAACTGAACCAACTGTGAGAAATGGTGGATGTAATTTTATACATAGGTTTTTGAACTCGAAATATAATGATATCGACGGTTGAAAGGCTATTTGGTCTAAGCGCCATTTTTTGGACATATTTATTTTTATACATATTTGGATAGAGAACAATTTGCTGATTCCAAATATGTATAAAATATATATGTCAAAAAAATGGCGCTTAGACCAAATAGCCTTTCAACCGTCGATATGTACTTGTAATTTTCATACTAGTAGGAACATCATCAGTCTTCAGCTTCTAATAGTAATTATGATATTATTTCAGTCGCCATGCTTAGAAGCCTCAATTTGTTCACACGACCGCAACAGAAAATGCGGTCTGGAGCCGAAGACGAGGGAAGTCAGGTGGTTTATTGATAAATGTGATATATATGAATTTAACTGTGAATATGGTACTAGTGAGTATTTATTTAAAAAATAATAATAGTACTCTTACTTATAGGTACATATAATTAATAGTACTTAATATGACTATTGTTGTATATATTCTTAGAAGATAATGTAAAGACAAATATCAGAAAATTGCCTTTTTATATTTAATTGTAGTTTTTTATGAGTAATATACAAATTATCAATATTAATAAGTTCACGTTTATTTCCAGAGTTCAAAATAGCGCCAACAATAAAATGCCAACAAGTACCGCCATTATAGTACCAACGTGCCGCAATTAATCAAACAATACATCTATAACAAACAATATCTCTAACAAAACATTATCCTGAAGCTTGCTAGAATACCTAGAAAAGGGGAAGTTTATGTTATTTCCTAGACAATAGACCGGTTCAATAAACAAAGTGTTCATTAGAACATGAAGAAGCGTCATTTGCAGTTTATATCTCACCGTACAATATTCTATCCAAAACGATAATGTCGACTAAATTGATAGGTATAATTGAATACTACTCTTTTGTCATTAATAATAATATTGTTCCAGTATTATTTCTAAGGCTTCAAAACAAGTCAGCGTATACTGAAAAATTTAATTTGATTAATATGTATTCCTTCCTTTTTTAGGTGTGATATTCGTGTGTTTTTAAAGTCCTAATAGCATATCCATTTGACTTTAAAAAGGATGTAAAACACATCACTTGATATTCTTTTTCTATTTAAAATGTTGTTCTCGCACTTTTACTATAAAGTTTTTATAACGTCGAATTATTTCACAAAAAAACAAATAAAACCCTTTTTATATACTTTTTTCAGTTTTTATCTTCGCTTGCTTAGTGATAAGATTGGTGGCTTCACACGGACCTCCACTAGAACGGGACAATGAAGACATAACAATGGGGCGGAAGGTAAAAAAAGTATGACATTTTTATCAAGTTTGAGCCTAAAACAAAACGATATGTTACTCAAGTTTAAGTTATAATTAAAACCCGTGCAACTAACACTATAGTGCAACTTCGTTTGCATGCAAATTCCTTAACCAAAATAAAACTTCAATAGAAAATATCACCAAAATTGTTTGGTGCTATTTTCAAAAGCAATTATTAGAACAAGCGATTCTTGCATATATATTGGTTTAATAACAGTTACTTAACATATTCACTGCGTTGTCAATTTTATAAAAATTTCAGCTAACGCATTCGTCGAATTGTAGAACACAAGTTTTACACTATGCATCAGCTTATAGTACCTATACTTACAGGCAGTTTAGAAGCAGAACGTGTTAAAGACGTTGAAGTGTTAGAATTAAATATTTTTTTTCAGATGGGCGCGAAATGGTGCAGCATGGCGAAGGTTTGTAACCATGACCGCGTTCCCATCTGCGGGCTCAGCCATGCGGGAGATGTGATGGGCTTCAGGGACCTCTGCGATATGTTCGACTATAACTGCATTAGACGGAGAAGTTAGTATATTTACGTTTATAAAAATTGCATACCACATACTTGTAAATTCCTTACTCTTATTATAAAATGGGAAAGTGAGTTTGTTTTTTTGTTCCGCTTTCATGCCGTAACTGCTGAACCCATTGGCTTGAAATTTTGCAGATGTTGAGTTAGAAGCTCAGATTTAATAATAGGATAATTTGTTATCCCGAAAAAATAGGCAGCGTTTCAAATCGCTTCCTTCTTTCTTAAAGTCTTTATCCAGAGCAATAAAAGATTTTTGCGATAATAATTAATGAATGTGTTGCCACTTCGATTTAAAATTTAGTTTTATAGAATTAGGTAGATTGACCAATATTGTCATTTAGAGATCAAGATATAATATTGAAATGAATTTATCAGACGTCGTAGAAAAAAGTTCTATTCAATATAATTTTGCCTACACTTTGCCACTATCCTTATTAAAAGTAATCTGTTTTAACAGTATAAAATTATATTTACTACTTATATGTCTTATACATAGCATCGCAGTTTTTATAATAAATATTAGTTATATAAAATACTTTTTCAGATTACAAGCAAACCGCCTGCCCAGAAGACAAGTCAATTTTAACCGTGTCCCGTCGACCCACCAATAGTTATTATGATGAATAATCTTATATTAAAAGTTACTTAACTTGGTTACTAAAATACTATGATTATAATATTGCTTAAATATGTTATAAGAAAAAAGTATAATCAAGTGTAATTTCGTACGTGTCACTTAAATAAAAATTTAATTGGAATTTTTGTATTTTTTTTTACCCCATTAGCCTACTTTTAACTACACTATGACTTATCCGTGTATTAAGCAAACCTAAGGAAACATGCGATTGTTTGAATAAAATAGATTGGTATTTTATTAAAATAATAATTATAGAGACATCAAAGCTGACAATATTTATGTTCAATAGCATTTTACTGAACTTTAAAGAAATTATAGGTATATATCACTCATAAGATTCATGTCCATTCGATTTTTTTCAACGAAAATTAAAGAAATCGGTAACCTTCAAAAAGAAAAGATAAGTGTTGATTTTTTTTTTTATTTCGTCGTCGGGTTAGCGCCTTGGCGTAAGAATTGTCAGTCTTGTTTAGTATTTGGTCTCGAGACTCAGGGATGAAACACAACGGAGACATGAATGCAAAAGTGTAAAATTACTAATAACGATTGGGTATCAACATCTTGTTGGGAATATAGACGTCAAATAACTGACAACCTTCTGACAGCGTCTGTAGATACCGCGTCAGCTTGTATTCAAAAGTCATTTTCGCCATATAATAAAAAAAAAGTCATTTTTCAAGTTTTCACTCATGCCTCCATCTACACATTATAAGATCGACAGACATAAATTTGGATATTAATACAACCCACTAGTTACTAGTTACCCCATGAATAAAACGACGAGGTGCAG
Organism: Junonia grisea; assembly: GCA_018235645.1. Taxonomy (NCBI): domain Eukaryota; kingdom Metazoa; phylum Arthropoda; class Insecta; order Lepidoptera; family Nymphalidae; genus Junonia; species Junonia grisea. Next base: position 4,432 of record DVXP01004260.1, read on the forward strand.
CTAATTAAGTAGATAAATAAGATAATATCCTAACTTGTCTACATAACAATAATTAAATACAATAGGCTGTATACATATTGATAGTTTTACCTAACATCCGCTTATTGTGAATCAACCAAGTCTGTTAATTAATTAGGTATTAACCGTGAAAGCACTACAACCTTAAATACTTCTTAAATAATGTTACTTAAAATATACTGTTTGGTATTATTATTTCTATCAATTGATTCACATATAGTTGGAGACAAAGCCCATTTGGTAAGTTAAAATTATTACCAAGTTTTTTTTAAGAAACAAACCATTCTTTTAATATTATTTAAAACCTAACAAGGCAAAGAAAAAATTAAAACATATTTTTTTCATAAATTAAGTATTAAGAAACCTAATATTTCAATATAATTTAATTACTGCTGAAAACAAATTACTTGATAGTCAGTAAACTTATTAATTTAGAAAATAAATCTTCATTTAGCTCGTGAAAATAAAATGTTATCAGGCTATCATGTTATTATTTCCATTAAGCTTTCTATTTAATTTTCAGACAGAATTAAAGAAACTATGCGAGCACGCCTACATTTGCTTTCACGACAATGTCATTATTTGCGGTAAATCCGTAAACGAGGCGAGGACATTTCTGGACCTCTGTGACCTCTACGAGTACTCTTGTGAATATAATATGGGTCAGTATCTGCTAACAGCCTGTAAAATACCCATTTTTGTCCAGCAAGTCAGAGCAAGCCTGAGAAATTTCTACTTTAAATCTAAACATAGCTTTCGTCCGATTTTATACAAGTATCGTTTTTTTTTTTTCCATAATTATGCAGGTTTCTTCACGATTTTTCGATTTTTCAAGATGATTCAAGAATTTTATTACGGAAATTCTTGTAAAAACAAAGGTACTAGTCCAATTTGCCTTTGCGACCATCCGTTAAAATGTTTCTCTACAATCTACTGGTATCTTTGCTCTTGCAAAACATATAATACGATATGGGTAATTAACGCTAATTTTGCTACCACAAACACCAATTAACGAAAACTCTATACCACCTATTAATGTTCCCGATATGAGAGCTAATTATAAGGCATTATAAGTAGGTAAATTAATTAACTTTTGTTTTTCATGTAGAAATGTGTAATTATTTTTTAACAAATTATCTCACATTTATACACTATTATAAGAATTGTGTGAAAGAAGATTTTTCCACATATAGGACACTCATAATTTTATTTTTTTATTTAGTTTTCAGACACGTCAAGGAAGAGGAAGGAGTATGCCCAAACCCAAAAGAATTAAATCCAGGAGTCGGTTAAACTTTATTAGAAAAAATATAAATATAATATAGAATCTTACAAAAATAGAACAGAAAAGTATTTTAAACTCTTCGTAATAAATAAATACTTATATACACGAAATATTTATGTCGTTTCAATTTTTTTTTCTCATCGACTATTTTTGATGGTATACAGGTACTTATAAAAAAAATAACTAATTAATAGATCTACAAAATTGGTTTACATGAAGGCACAAGTGCGAAATCTGAAAAAAAAATAATCCCATTACAATTTATCATTTATCATGAAATTATAGAAAACTATAAAAAAAGTTTGTAAGCAAAATCTTTAAAATAAATTATAAGCAATATGTCTAGAAAATTTTTAAATTATACTAACTATACTTCCAGTAACAGTTTACTTGCAACATATGGCAGATATCATCAAATTTGCCATAGCCAAAGTTATCATCGTACCCACAAACTGGATTCAATGTTCTATGACACAAGATGGCCACTGAGCACCAGGGACTTGGTTTATTATCAGTTTGGTTGTTCGGCACAAGTACGGGACTACCGCCGAACGAGCGACGAGACTGGAAAGAAAAATAACTTGATTTTCATATTTAAATGAAATATGCCAATAAGAAAAAAAACATGGTATACCTATTCGCACCATTTTTTGTGGAGAATTATCTAAGCACTAAACGGAAAATTAAATTAAAGCCTTTTTAAAAAAGAAATTTTATTATTAAAATTGGCTGAGAACTCGCATAAAGGCATTTGTTGTACGTGTAAGATTAAATTTCTCAAATCCTTATAAGTGAAATTGGTTGAAGAGGTTCACATGTTGTCTACCTCAGAGTCGGAAACGCGTTCTACAATGGGTAAAGGATCTTCACCATATAAATCAGACAATATTAAATTTTTCAAAAATATTCCAATTTTCGGAATACTTTTCGCAAATCTTACTATTGGATGTTCCTTATCAGATTTTACGTCACTTCGTCTGATCTGATGTACCTCAATTTTTTCAGGAAGTTCTGGTTCTACAACTTTTTGACTTAAACTATTAACAAGTTGCTTTGTTGTATCTTCATTCGACTGAACTAGTTTCACAAGATATTCCAGCGCCTGCGTGTGTTGAATGAGTTTTTCTTCCACGAATTGATTGAACTCACTCTGTTTATTTTTGCTGGAAGCAACTTCACGCTTTGTTTTTCTCTGGCAAAACAATAGTACCACTTAGCTTTAGAAGAACGGACGTGAAAATTCTCAGCTAGCTTAGTTTTTTAGGTTTAAAACATAATGAATTCTTACCGTAGCTGGCTCCACAGGGTATACTAGTATATGTTCCAATCTTTCCATAGGTTCTTGACAAGCAATGGCGACTAGAGAGACGAATACAGCACCTAAATATATTTTATTAGATATTTGAACCTTAATTAATTATATTAATGTAAGAAAAAGTAATTAAAAGTAGTAATACCTAGGGTTAAGGGCCGCATTGTGTCTATTTGTGGTTAGGTTCGTATAACAAATAGGTCGGAGAGCGAAGAAAACACCACTTATAGTGTCGATAATCATGTATGCCGTTGTGTTAGTTTTGATACTTGCTATTTCAATCAGTCTAGTCTTTGATCAACATGCTTTAGTGACGGTGTTAATGAAGTTAACCATACTATGAGTACATTCTGATATTCGATTTATTTTGTACTGAAATGCTTTATTTCAGTGTAAAAAATCCATTTTTAAATAGGTTTGATAACGATATACATATGTATGTATTTACGTAATTATATTAGTGGAAACTAACGAATTGATATTAGATTAAATTGATTTTAAATTTCATTCGAAATTGATTTCATATTACGCTGCTCTAAAAAGTAGTCGTTTAACGATAATAATGTTAAAAACGCCTAATTTATCGCCTTTATTACAGGACTAGACTAACTGATATAATCTTCGGCATCGCGCGTCGTTCACTACAACTAGCTGCTCTTATAGTAGGCGAGTCTAAGATGCTACATTTGCAGTTACTAGAGCTTCATGAGGACCTATTGGATTTTGAAGATTAGATGCTAAAAAGAAAAAATATTTATATTATTAATATTTATATTATGTTTTACATTTCACCGCTGAGGAGAGCTTGTACAGGTTTTCGAAAATGGAAAAAAGAACTGACACACAGAAATTGACATTTTTAAGTTATGCTCTATGATAACTTTCGTTGAGGCCCCCACCGCTCGGCTGATAAACCTGGCAATGGCATCGTCACCGTTATCGGTGTATTATACACAGGTCTTAGTGTGTCTTGGCACCGCCACCACCGCGTGCGTGTAGCGTACCACACCTGTGGTACGCTTTTGTGGATCTGGAGTTTCTCGATTTTACTCTGGACGATGGCTACCTCCACATAGCCCTGGGCTTCGTGGATGGTCATGACGCTCGAACCTTCACTGATTCCAAATCCTTGGTCTATCAGGTATTGTTTTTCTTCCTGTGTAGACCAACCCTATACGGGTTCCCCGTTTGGCGGTCGGTATTCGGGCGCTTGAAAATTTCTCCATACTCAGGGAGTATACGGTGGACTGGGACGAGTAGATCGTGTCGTACATTTCATTAAAGGCATAATCTACATCCACAGGATTTCTTCCTGATTGATGTTTGTCACCAGGTCTGGCCTAAATCGAATAGATTTTCTCTATCAATGTAAGGCAGCTGGTTTTTATCTCCTATGGAAACGACTTATGACACTCCTGACAGTCTGACAGCCACAGTCTCCTGACTCCTGTCTATTCTCATCGAAGTTCCTGATGACGTGGGTCGTCTTTCCGCACCCGGGTACCCTGTTTATCCATTCCAAACTTGGTAATCGCCAGTCGTTAAAGGCTGCGTCGACGCTAGGTAACTCAGAAATAGATTTTGCCATATCGAGCATCCTGTCGTCAAGCATTATGCTTGTACATCTGGCTACAACCACGATTGGGTTCACCTGAGGTGTTAAATATTTTGGGGGCCCTTGAGTGAGTCCCTCTGCTTCGTCGTTGCCCAATAAGCCTCTTGTTGCATTTTAAGCAGCCATATACTGCCCCGACATGTTCCCTTTTATGACTTGGGATGTGTCGTGTGTGTGGCTGACCCAGTTACAGACACTTTACTGAATTCTGAAAATAAAAATACAAAAAGCCTGTACTATTTCAAGTATCAAAACACTCAAGCCGCATATATTTTCGAGGTGATTTATAGACATTAAGCGCAGCGTGATTAAATTACCAGCGTTGATACGGCTCTCAGACAGTAAATTGCACTATTATAGCCGTCGCATGCCTCTTAAATGTTATTATTGATACAAATAATATTTTCAAACAATATTCTTTTATTAAAACAGCGTGTGTTATAAATTCTGCTTTAAAACAATACATAAAATACCTAAACTTAAGTCCTAAAACGTCACATGCGTTGCATACCTATACCACACCTTTATATTATACTTTTTACATAAAAATAAATCTGTTACCTTTAACATCGGTGAGTATGGCTTCGATTCCCAGTTATAGCAATCAGATCTTGATATTTATAGCAATCAATACATAGGTAATGATTGTTTTTCGTATTGGAAAAAAATGACACTGATATTGATCTCGGTCTCGGGGTTACAGAAGACGAAGGCAATCCGTCAAAATCCTGAATAATAAAAAGATCTGGTAAGAAAAAAAAGTAAAGTAAGAGTCTGTAAATTTCCTATTGCTGGGCTAATGCCTTTTTTTTCTATTAAATGGAACATTTTAGAGCTTCCACCACGCCGCTCCGCTGTGTTTTAACAGATATAAGTAGATGTGTCAGAATTTGTTCCGGTACATGTAGGTTTCTGCAAGAAAGAGGGAAAAAATCAAATTGGTTTTCTTGACTTATTCGGAGTGGAAGTACCCATCATGAATAACATAATGTGAAAATAAAACTTAAGAAAATACGTAGGCACTTATTTCCGATAATAAAATTGAATTTCAATTTTTACGACTTTCAAAGCCACTGGTAATCGAATAGCAATGTGTATTTATAGGTTCGCGACTGTTTCAACATCATGGCGTAAGAAAAAAAGAAAAATCTTTAATAAAATGATACAATGTTTATATTATTATTAGGTAAAGCGTAGTTTGAGGAAGGTTTTTTTTGTATTTAAGCCTATTATTTCTTTGCTACTTTTTTATATCTATTCATATTTTCAGCATTCAATACAATAATGATTTTCCCATTAGTATCTTCGCATAGCGAGACCATTAAGGTAAAATTACGTCAAATTCCTATTGTTTTGTTTACCTACAACAATACAAACTTATACAATAAAAATCATATTATCCATTACTTGACTTTAAAAATAATATTGTAACTTTGTATTGGAATTTATTTATACTTTCTTCCTTCTTCTTCTTTCACGCATTGTTATAATTCTAGAACGAGGAAGAATGCAAGATAGCGGATCTGTGCGTGCACGATAAAGTCCCGATGTGTGGTATCGACTCCTGTGGAGAGATGAGGACCTTTATCGACACGTGTGACATGCACGAGTTCAACTGCGACAGTAAGAAAGGTTAACATAACATAATTTCATAAAGTTAAACTAGGACTGACAAACATTCTATTTTCCCAGGGTATGTATGGTTTTAGTGTGTGTGGTCCTGATTTTTTAAAACTTGTGTTCTTGAAGATAACCCCAGTTACACAAACGTCTCATTTTTTTTTTGTCTTAATTGTTCTGATTTTTCTGTTATTTCAATTTTAAAATGGCAACCCTTAGTTAGTCGGACCTCATCGTTT
>DVXP01004261.1:0-10519 GCA_018235645.1 Junonia grisea
GAAACTCACATTTTGAAAAATCTCACGTGAGATTGGGAGATGGGGGAGGGGGTTGAATAAAATCTCACGACATCTCATCAGGGGGCGAGGGAGGGGCAGAAAATTAAAAAAAAACACCTCACGTAATTTATGGACGCCCCCTTACATTCTTAAAAAACTCAGACTTTTAACACCAAAAGAGTTTTTAAATCTGATCTATAGTTTTAGATATGTTTGGTACTATTTCTTAGAACTTTTCGATTTACTTAACGCAAACAGACAAATAAACAAATCAACTGTTATTTTCTATTTTCAATTTTAATATATTTAAATATAAATAATTATTCAAGTTAGCGCGTACAAACAAACAAACCCCCCAACTTTTTCTTTAAGCTGCGCGTACGCAGGTCGATTCGGATTAGCGAATGAGTTTAGCCGCTATTAGCGCGTGATTTATGACGTAGCCGAACGCGCTGCGTACCGGCGCGGGCGCAGCGTGAGACCGGAGATGAAGATACGGTGAAACATCGATATCGATAGATATGAATAATGATTGTATGGCTTACATTTTAAGTATGTGTATCAAAGTTAATCTTTCGACGTAATTGTTTGGTGAAATTAGTTCTGTATTGTGAATTGGTGTATTGAATAGCTTTTGTTGTTTTATTATTTAATTACATTTTTATGATATTTTTGTAAATACTTTTATTAAGAAATTTCCATGTTATTTAATAATCTGAACAAATTTAATAAAATTCACGCATTTCGAAATAAAGTAATATTTATGACAAAATTCGAAATTATAAAAATAAAGAAATAAACAATTTATAGTATTCATTTTAGAGAAAAAATATTTTTAATTAATAAAAAAAAAAACTATCGATAGTTAAATATCACCGACTAAGCCCCATCACTAGCGGGTTGACCGGTACAGGTGCGTCAGATTCTCACCGCTCGCCCGCGCAATATACATAAGACGATTTGTCCGAAGATTAACATCTCGGGATCGCTACTTACATTACTAGCTGTTACTGTCGCATGCCCCGTCAATTTCGATAATCCGCGAGTATTTGTGTCAACTTATACTGTAACATGTTTTTAAACGTTCATTATTTTTTTATTCGCATTGACGTTTCAATATACGTATTTAATACTAGTTTTTTTTTCTTAGATATATACTCGTAAAGTCGTTGATTAAGCAATAAACCATACGGTTTTCAATAAAAACATCGAACATGAGCTATTAATCGATACATATCGTATATCACATCGCATCACTAATGACCGAGCTGTCAAACGTCTAGAAAGTACTATTACACTGAATGATTCAATTAAAATGACTTATTGACTAATGATACGGTTAGACAAGTTTCAAGCTGATTGGTGAAGACGCTTATATTTTATCTATTGTATATGATTATCTGTGGACACCAATTAGCGAGGAAGTGTCTAAATTATTTCTTTTTCTATCGGAATTAGTTTTGGTTGTTATTAGAAATGATTTGACTGTTGTAATAAAATACACAATAACAGTAATTATGTTTCTTCGTTTAAATGATTCCCATCGTTATATCATACTTGTTGCTAGAAGACGATTAACCAGTCTAATCCGGTTAAAGCCAGTTTTTAGTAAATCAATTTATTTCAGCCATATAAAGAAAGAACGAATGATACTTGGCTTAGATAAGTTATTATACCTACTATACAAATTAGGTAAAGATAGGCTATTACCATTGTTTATATTAACTGAAAGGAAAGACCACAGCAACCACTACGTTTCACAGCAAATCAATAAATCTCTGAAATTAATATATTACATCGGTTGATATCTAAGAAGTTAAACTTGCGCCAATTGACTTTTTTAAGGTTAAGTTTTTTTTTTTTAATAAATAGATGGGCATAACAAAAGTCTTCATTTCTCAATAGCGAGGGAAAGTATTTTCCTACATTTCTGACACTCTTGTAAACATATTTAAAAATATTTATAACTATAATAAAACACATAAATATACATAATATACAAAGCAATTAAGGACCATCAAATCAATATCTCGCCTCCTAGCTACATAATGAGGTTATTCGAATTCTTTATTAAATATAAACAGTAATCGATTGGTTTCCATGTATTATATTATATTCTCATGAATAATATATTATGTGAACAGCCTCAATAAACGATATCTGTTAATGCAACGGGGACGGAAGCTCATAACTGGTAGATCTTAAGATCTATCCCGCGATATTATCTCGTTCGACGCCGGCGCAACAAAGCAAACAGATGACTAGATGATGTATTTATAGTCAAGTCTAAGTTTCTAGGGCCGAATATGTATGTTCGTACGGTATTAAATTATTGATAAGGATAAAGGTTAAGTTATAAATTGTATTTTTTTCGTACACAATGTAATGTTTCGTATATTTGTACGTTATTTTTATTTATGGAATATGAAATAAATTTTCTAATAATATTTAAATATGTGCTTAAATTAAATTGTTAACCATTATTATATTAACAAAAGTTTATAGATATTTAAATATTCTAAAAGTAATAAAAACAGTCAAGATTTCTGAGATAGGCCTATATAGCTGACACACCAAAATATCTTTAGATATTAATAAATAAGAAAATAATAATATAATTTGCAATTCATAGAAAGCGCGAACCCTACTATGAATAGAGCTTAGTAAAAAAATATGTAGAAAGTAGTATGACAACGCATGACGAGAGATGATTAAACTAAAGAACGGTAAAAATCTTTATTTGAGAGAAATTAAGTAATAATTTATATGTTATGTGAGAACTGACTGACGGTAGAGTTCCCTTGCCTACCTCAAATAAATAAATAAAAATTAATCATTAACATACTTATAACGTCATAATTAAAAAATATTACCGTATTCTAATACATCATGTACATTTGTATGTTTACTACGCAAAATTTATATTTTTACGAAAAATATAGTTATTACTGTAAATATTATAGTAAGCAAAGCTTATAGCATTTAAACTAGGTCGAAAACGCATCGTAAGCCTTTATAATACGATTTTTATAAGTTACTCTTGCCGCAAGCCTAAAAGTATTCTTTTGACGCAGGGTAAATCTTAATAGATACCCAACTCCTGGAGAAGGAGACCAAGTTAAAATAGATTTCTACCCACTAAAACCCCTGCGATGGCCGCAATCAACACGGAAACCGAGAGGCTACGGGATTGCTTTCGCATGCGCACACGCTGCCCCTCCCTTGCGTTATTAAGAGACTTCAAAACTATTTTTGTATAGGTAAAATATAGTGCAATAAAATTCAAGTTTGTAATACATTAGCAATACATAGTAGCTCAAAGTAGTAAAATGTAGCACTTATTATTAATGTCACCATAACCCATTATTTTACCATTAAAGCTACCGCCTTAGTTTATGGAGCTCTTAGTTTAGTTTAATTACTAGCTTTTTAGTATTTATAAAGAATGTAAAAGTCTTATGAACATAAAATTACTTAAGGTTATTTTAATGCTTATAATGTTAATTTAACGATTATTTTAATTACATTAGTATTGCAAATTAACTATCATACGAGTAATCTTGGGAAGGGTAAGCAAAGGAGTGCCCCTGCATATACCCTACGAAAGTAAATGAATAAGAACTAAAGTAAATATTTAGACTTTGGAAGGAATTTATATGTGTGTGTTTTTTTTATATCTTAGCTAATTTAGTTTTACTTTTATTGGACAGAAACTCAAATAAGCACAATTTTCGATTATTATATTTTTATTACGATTTAAATTTAGAGACTTTAATTATATAGCACAAACTCAAACAGTTTCAAGAACATAAATAAAACAGACAAATAAAAATAAATTAAAACGATAATCAAAAACGATCAAATCAAATTACAAAAGCTAAAGCGTAACAAAAACACATACACACATCACATAATATCAACTAACTGACCGTCTGTCATCGAACCCGCTGACCCGCGATTGTTTCAAGTATGATTGATAATGCGCCTGCGCATCCATCATTATAGAAGAACGTTATGACGTAGCGTTGGAGAAAGCTTTGAAGTTAAAAGTATGGATTATTAGTATTTATTAATAAAGTGTTATAATAGCTTATGAAAAAATGCATAAAGTTTTCTATAGTAGTACCACAAAAGAGTATAATTGTACCTACCTTTGTTCAGCTCAGCAGAAAGATAAGCTTTCCGTGCTTATTTACATATTCAAAATAATATTTTCCAGTTCTAATAGTATTTTAAAGTATTTTAAAAAGAAATTTAACGTTAAATATGTTATTTAAGAAATCGATTTCAATAAATAATCAATAACTGACGATTGATTTACTCTTCGGAATCACAAATAATTTGTCATGTTATAATTGATGAATTACAATGATTGGTGATCTTTCGGTCATGTAATTAATCACCTATGGCATGCTTTATAGAAGCTTAAAAAGTAACTGGACTCATTATTCGTAAAGAAGCTTTGCTTTATTGATATACGAATATTGGAATATTCTGGAACTTGGCGTGCGCACTGTCGTGCGCTTAGATTTTTTACTTTTGTAGTATATTAGTTATTATTAAATTGTTGTTTCGCTATTTAATATTTAGATAGAATTTTCGTACCTAATTTTTTTTCGTACGTAATAAATGTTTAATTAATTTTATGTTCATACCTGTCTTTAAAAAATGAAAAAATTGCGAAGAAAATTTCTATTTAAATATGTAAATAAAAGACACTATAATAACACTTTGGTTGACATGACAACGTCTGTCGGGTCTACTAGTCTGTCTATAAAAATATTGTTTTAAAAGAAGGCACAGCCTTGCCTCAGTAGTGGCAGGGACGCCAGTTAGATTAAAGTTACGAAGATGTTAATTTATTCATATAAAAATAAAATATAAAATTAACAAGTGGTAAGGAGTGACAATTGCATGGAGAAGGGACACCGAACAGCTAATTCCCGTGTGGGAGTCTCTACCGGTTTATCAAGTACTTATTTACTTTGTTTACACGATAATACCTTACGATTGACAAAGAAAAAGTAAAATCAATAAACGAACAAATGAAATGTTTACTTATTTCATTATTTTTTTATTTCATTGTTGCTTGTGAAAAAACCTTTTTAAACGTTTTCCTTGTTTGTGGTCTCAAATAAGACATACACGTATATCGACACTTTGTTCTATAAAGTCATAACTAGATTTTTTTTTATTTTTTTCAACATTGAAGTAAAAGGAAAATTCTGACGTTGTTATATTAATTCTGTCTTTTTTTAACATTTATGACTTTAAAGTACCTAATATTCTGTGTACCTAATATATACCTAATATTATATATGTACCTAATATTCTACTATAGTAAATAAAAAGTATTGGTAGGCTTCTTAGATTTTCTTCAAATTTCTGTGTTATATGCATATAGATAGATATGCATATAGAAATATAGACGACTTGTCATCAGTTAGCAACAGTTAACACAATGATATATTAAATAGAATATAGTAAATTATTTAAAATAGGCTGTATTAAGCATACCTATAAAGATGACTAAGCCTGTGAAAAAGTGGTTGTCGACGCATTAGCAAGTTAAGTGACTAAGTTGCTACTTACCATAAAATAACCCCATCATTTATTATAAAGTATAACTTATTTGTAACTATCAAATATAAATGTAACTTTTTTTTGTTATCTCCTTTGTCATGTTTTAACGAAATCCGTTTTGTGTTATTTTTTTGTAGAGTGACGTCATTGGTAAGATTCAAGATTGCTAAATTGAAAAAAAACAGCTTCTAGTTTCAACTGAAGACACACGCTATTGTTTATCGTTTTAAGTTCTAATATGTAAACTATTAGAATAGAATAGAATAGAATATTCTTTATTGTACACCAATAAAACATATACAATAGGAATTATAAAAAAAAAAAAACTTAAATGTACAAGAGGCGGCCTTATCGCTAAAACAGCGATCTCTTCCAGGCAACCTTTGGTAGAGAAGATAACAGGATGGTAAGGGTGTACAGAATATATCAGGTAAAAATAGTACAAATTACACATTACATAAATAAATACAATACATATATATATACACGTATATACAATATACATACTATTATATTTTAATAATTGTTTTTTTAAACGGTTTTAAAGCTTTTTATAATTTACCAAACTATGCTGAAACTAACAACGAGTATCGAGTAGAATAACATTTCTTACTACTATTGTTTTAAATGTCATCTCCAATAATTCATTATGAGAAGGTCAAACATATTTCCATATAATATGTATTAAAAAACTTCCATTTGATTCATATCGTAGCAATAAATCAATCACACACCTAAGACGTCCGCGTTGTAAACCTTTGGCTCGAGTTTTCTATTCTAATTAATGTTATTAAAATTGTTGACGAGTTTTATGTCCGCTTTGTGATTCAGTTTTCGTTTAATTCTACGTTGAATAAGTGAATTGATAATAATTAAGGTATTAATTCAGTTTTCAAATATTTGGCTATATTTTCAGAATAAATGTAACATGATTATACATTCATGTTTGGTAGTATGAAAAATTTTGATAAAAAGTTGAAAACACCAAATAAAACACCATGAACATTATTATCCTTTAAAAGGCTAATAAAACATTTTTATTACAATTATATATTAAAAAAAGGTGAATCCTGTAATAAAAATTTCACTGAAAAATCCCGCCGGCAATATTATTACAATATTTCTTTATCGATTTTCTAAATAGTTACCAAATTTTGTAAAAAAAAATGTTTATATGATATGTTACTAAAAATACTATACATAATTGTCGTCCCAAAAAAATCAATAAAGTAAACTCAACAATATTAAATTACACTTAACAATCACATCTTATTGTCAGTACAGATTGAAATACCTTCTAAAGCAATTTGTATTAATTCAAAATAGTCGCTTTAACCATTGTTAGTCGAAAAAAAAGAAGTTAACCCGTAACTGCTAATGACAATATTATTATAACTCGAACACTTGTTACCGAACAACAGTTCCAACAATGGATGCTCGGCCCGGCTCTTAAAAGTATGTCTGTAATCATTTCTTGATTGGGTACGGTTGGTATACAAATAAATATATAAAAAGAATAATTATAATTATAAAATAAATCCGCATTAAAGTTGCATAAAGTTCTTATAGATTTTAAATTGTTAATTGCATCTCTATATACTCATCGACAATTTAAAGTTATAAGTTTTAATATATCTGTATTTTTTATAGATTGTGCGTAACAATCAAGCCGAAGCATAGACACATTGTCTTTCAGCCAATCATAGAAAAAAAATTATGCTTTATCGCATTTGAATAGCTAAAGCTATTCATTTTTATGTCTTGACAAATAGAACCGATACAACTATGTGTATATTCGATTAAAATTTTAACATGTGAGTGATATTGAATATGACTCAACATGATGTGATTTTAAACCGACTTCAAAAAAGAAGGAGGTTCTCAATTCGTCTGTATGTATATGTTCACCGATATTTTCGTCAATTATAGACGAATTTCAATTTTTTTATTGTAAATATTGTCCAATAAAAAATGTAACTAAACTTAATCGTTTTTTATCGAAATTATTTTATCGCTCGATGGATTTTCTGACGCTTCTTTCTAAAATCAATTGAACACAATCAGAGAATCAAAATAGTGTCGGACAATTATTATTAGATAACGCGAAATCGCTTCGTCATTCTGTCCGTTGAGCGGTAGCTTGTATTGATTCTACGTAAATGATTGGCGTGAAATAAAATAATTAGTAATTAGGAGACATTGATTATACGTATGTTGTTTTAGGGTTTTGAAATTGGGTGTTGATGTAACTTGGAGTTTGAATGGGAGAAATTAAGTCGATAATGAAGGTTACTGATGCGGAATATAAAAAGGTTTATTGTAAGTTTTAATGGCTATTTACAATGAACTTTTGTTACATATATTAACAAGGTATATTGATTTTCAAGTCTTATTTTGATATATAAATTTAAAAAAGCAGATAATAGTACCAAAAATTAAAAAAAAAAACAAATTATTTATCTAAGATAATACTTACTCATATTAACTATCTTTTTTTTTTAATTTTCAAATATCTGTTTGCCGATAACTATTTATTGTAATCTTATCCAGAATTATAATCTGTTAAGGAATTCCCTCCTATTCCCTACATCTTGTACGATGTAAAAGCAACAATCGCCAACCTCCCTACTAGAAAATATTAATTAATTTCACACGCATATAAAATTATACGCACATCCTCAAAATTACACGTCCCGTAATAACTTTCTAACAACATTTGCGAATAAAACAAAACGGAGACCCGAGTATAACAGCATTATGAAACCCGTTCAACTGCAACTCTGCTAGACAATGGTCTGCGCACACGGAAGACCGGACAGGACTTTCTGTCACAATCAGAATGTATGTAAATTAAAATATCAGTACAATGCATGGTTATTTTCATAGCATTTACATGCTTATCGTAATTATTTTGTCATCCCGACGTCTCGAGCAGTTTACAGCGTACATGACTAAGTTGACATGCGGCTATTAAATAATTAGAATCTATCTAATTAAATTATTAAAAAAAACAGATTGAAATCGGTTCACTATTTTACGAGGTATGGTGTCACAGACAGACACACATACAATCATAGCGGTCAAACTTAAGCCGTCCTGAACAACCGCGGCAATTCAATCTTTATTTGACATTTTTCCACATTTCTACGATTGTAGTAAGTCCTTAGCTGACAATACTTTATAATCTACGAGAACATTAGGTGATTTATATATGTTCGCAAATAGTATGTACCTCGTGTGCACTGACCATAATAATTTCGCGTCTTACATAACGAGTGTAGACGGGAATCGAACGGACGACCCCAACAGGTCACGTATTATAATTGATTAAGGCCGCATCGCACAATACATTAACATAAGATAATGCTTAACCTCTAACCCGTGTTTTAAATTTTCGCCTCACCACTTAAACTGGACACGTTATGGCTGTTCCAACATCTGTTCACGTTTTATAGATAGATAAACCCGATGTTTTATAGATAGATAGATAATATTTGAGCCTAATGGTAGTTTTATCTGTAAATTGCTCATGCTACCATCTATTAACAAACCGTTAGTTAAAATCGTTTGTTTCTGTTTAAACAAAAATATGTTAACACAAAATGAAACTGTTGTTAATATTTAGGTAAGTACTATACAATTGTTTAATTTACATTAAATTACAGACGACAACTGGTGGTGGAAGAGAATTGAAAATATTGTTTCAAAATGTATTTACTCAATCTTACTTATATATATTTCCACTAAAAGGATAAAATTGATGATTCTATGTATCATAGCAGTAATCAATGTCTAATATCAAATATAAAGTCATATATCTCAGGTATTACATACAAGTTTTGATGACATAACATATTAAAGAAACATTGTCCTTTGACCTTTAAAATCAACAGGAAATATATTAATAATTTTTAAACCAAACATTTTTACTAACAAATTATTGGTATTTATTATTTCAAAAAATACTATCTTGAGAACATTATTGAAAGCGTGTTAGAAATTTTTTGGGGGTCAAGTGATTCTGGTCGCCTCAACTTTTTATTTCTGACAATAGTTCCTGACCTCCACTTTAGAACGGTCAGACGGTGAGAGCAAGTTGCATTGTTGTTTATTTTTTATACTATCCAGAAACCGCGACTATGTCTTATAATTAAGAGCAATAATGAACAATTGAATAATGTGAAAACTATAGAACATAACATAATGTAATAAACTTAGGTTAGTAAAACATAAAGACTATTACATATCATGTTTTACAAACAATGTTGTTAAGAAATTTTATGAGAATATATGTATGAAATAATTACGTGTTTACAACTTATTAGTATTTCAGTAAATGTTACGTCTATCTACGACTTATGAATGTTGAAGCTTTCGAAAATGTAAGGAAAATCTTAAACAAGCTATACGTTGAGTGTATACTATATTATCGCATTCGTAGAATGTAGGAAGCAATCTTGTGTTGATGAAATTTCGTTTTTAAAACATTAAATATTATTATATATATTATTTGATATTAGCAGCTTATTATCAGAGTCAGATGAAGCAATCTAGGGACCACCTGCTGTTATATCTAACACTATGACTATATTACAACTGGTTAGCCAAATTTCAGATGCTACTCACAAAATATAACTAATTTAAAAGTGAAGTATGCTAATTTTTTTAAACGTTTATTAAACATTATAATTATTAAAATCAGAATCCGCTGGTAGCTAATCAAACACTGCACTGCTAACACATCAGACTAAAATACGTTAAGCCATCTGCAAATGCTATAGGTTTGCTACTTACCAAATTATAAACATAAATATCATCACATAGAATCACAGGTGAAGAGTGATCATTGATTTTACTAAGTAATATAAATATCGGGAGAGGCCGCGGACGTACTGCGAAAGCGATCCCGTAGCCTCTCCGTTTTCTGTGCTGTGGC
>DVXP01004262.1:0-10518 GCA_018235645.1 Junonia grisea
CCCCTACCACCGAATCTGCTGGGTTACTCGCCTCATACGAGATGCTGACCTAGCTGCAGAGGAGAATTGTATTCTACAACCCGTCTCCTCACGGGGAAATATTACAATAAACCCAGCTAAATGTCAAGCCATAGCTATTGGTAGTTCTACACAAAAAAGTAAAAGCATAGCGTTGTTACAAACATTACGTATAAATAAACAAATCATTCCGTTTACACTGGCCACACTGTCAGAGATCTTGGTGTCATAATCCATAGCTCTTTCAGTTGGCGTGACCAAGTGATTTTTTACGTAGGTTTACACTCTATTATGCGGATCAAAAAACTTTCTGCCCATTAACACTAAGGTCCAGCAGGTCCAGCAGCAGGTCCAGCAGCAGGTCCAGCACCAGTGTCTAGCCTGTTGTAGTGTAGTTTATTTTTACTTTTATATTTATTTATTTATGTATATGTGACTTGAATATATATGTATGTTTTTATATATGGATATATAAAATATTTGTATGTTTATATGCATCTGTATATAAATTTGTATATAGTGTGAATATATGATATAATTTGCTCTTTGCCCTAATATTATTTTAATGTATATGATATCAAATCAAATTATTTAAAGCTTTAAAATTAAATTTCTCTTTTTGCACATCTACCAATAAATAAAATCTTTCTTGCACGTCTTAAGTTTGGCTGGTAGAGAGAGCAATAACGTTAAGGCCACCTGTTTTACAATTTCTTTTGTGGAATAAAGAATTTAAATTAATAAATAAATAGTGGCACGGGGTTTTTTGGCTCCGTAGTCAAAATGGAACCCTTATAATTTCGCCATGTCCGTTTGTTAATCACGTGTGGAATAACACGGAATAAGAAATAAACAACAATGTTTCCAAGATATTAAGCTTTATAGTGTAAATATTTCTTAAAGTTAATCAAGTATAAAGTCAGCCCTCTATCTACTAAACTCCTGCTTTTAAATATGTGAAAAAATTCGTAACAGTACTGCTTATAATTAATGAATTTAAAAGGAAAATTATCACGGCTAAGTAGGCTTTCATAGTTAACGAGTTATAGTTGATCAAAGTAAAAGTATAAATATTTCGCCCAAACTTCATATAAAATTATTAAGATGAAGATTTTAGTAGTTAAAAAAATGTTAATTTTAGATATCCGTATATTACGATGGAAACTACGTGGCTCATGTGCGTGGTTCGACACGCGCTTGGCCAATTTTTTAGATGTAGAACTCATATATTCACAGATTTTTGCGTTTTAATGAAATCCGTGAAAAATATTAAAAGGGAAATTTAAATATTCTGTTTACAATTGGTTTACTTACGATCAATCGGCGGTATCAGGTCCATACAATAGCGCTTCTGCTGAAACGAACTGAAATGCTACACTGATTTATTTTACGAAATAATTCTCTTTGAATCTTTTCATGAACCACCTGTATATATATACACATAATTTATATTTATATAGATTCCTATCAAGAAAATAATTAATTAAGCTCCGACAATAACAACCGCAAATTACAAAAAAAAAAAAACCTTCGTGTAATCTGTAGATTTTGCTTGGTGTTTGCTCAGATAAAAAGAGGCTTACAATTTTATTGTGTTGAAAGTAATTCATATATAACACTTCTCAATGGCTAAAACTACTATCTGTGCACTGTGTAAAGTAATCGTTGAAAACAACGATCACTTTACATCATGCGTTGCCGGCCTTTTACGGGGAATTTATGAGGAATACATGTGGAAGGGGTGGGGAATTGAGCCTCCGGTAACCTCACTCACGCTGGGTTTCCTGTGAGGCCGTGGTATCACTCTGGTCGAGTCAACCCATTCGTACAATTGCACCTATTCGTACGGTATGGTTCAGCACTAATTCTATCTACAGTAAGATAATAAATAGCAATGTGCAGATAACTTCTTTACATTGAAATTTCCATAAAATCCAGTGTGAGGACACCTAATAAATATTTGAAGAACTCTCAATTATATAGTGGGATATATTACAAACCTGGTTGTTAGGAAACGTTCCGTCCTTGTCGATAGCATTAACTTGCGTAACCTTTGTCCCAATGGGTTCGCCTTCCAGCACTGTTTCTTGCTCTCGTTCCGTAAATAGAGGTATTTCATCGTTTACGTCTTCTAACATTATGAACACCGTCGCCTCTGACGCCAGCTGTTGAGCTCCATTGTTCTATTAGAAGAGATGTTAATTAGTAATTGATTTATAAATAATGCTATTGTCTTCTTCTATGAGAGTAACTGTAGTTCTAATTCCGTTTTCCCTAGATTATAAGTACACTACTCGCAAAAATTAAGGGATAGAAAAAAGTAGCAAACTTTTTGGCCAATTTTCTAGAGGCTATAACTTTGCAAAAAATGGTTGAAAAAATTGGCCAAAAATTTTGAAAATTGGCCAAACATTTGCAACTTTTTTTCTATCCCTTAATTTTTGCGAGTAGTGTAGATGATATTGTGGTTTACCGGTAAGGACGCCAACAAAATATGTTACAATAACAGGGTGATTTAAAATATAAAACTTTTGTGCATATCTCACCTCCACTCGAATGGTCAGATTGTATTCCTTGATGCTTTCGTAATCCAGTGGATGATTTACTTTTATATCCGCCCAAGTAAATCCATTGTCCGCTCTCTGTTGTAAATAGAACGTGTGGAATTTGTTCGTCTGAGCCGTAGATCCGGGCATCAGCCTGTAGAATACGGTCGGGTTGTTCTCAATGCCCGAGCTGAAAACCGCAAAACACTTTATAGATTTCGGTAAAACAAACATTTCATTTACTAAAACAGCTACTTGAACAAAACGACATCGAATGCAAAATACTCAAATTAATACTTAAATGCTTTAAGGGATGATAATTCTATTGGTCAAATGTCTTTTACTAATGAGTATAATACCAAACCATGCTTTTTTCCATTTTGGCTTAAGAATTTAGGGATGTTATAAAGTAAAAAAAGCATGATATAGTATTTTACCCCACCGGACAGTTATTTTTCTGCATTAATAAGACCAATTTTGTATGAAATGTAAAAAAAATAAAATGTTTACTACTAAAACATTCAGGGGAACACTAATAAAAAATAAAGAAAAATATAACTATGTTACGTATGGGAACATAAATATTTAAATTTGATTGTGAATAATTTCCCACCGTATTTAGTCTTGCTTTTGGTCTATTTCTAACAACAATTTTACTGTTTCAAGCAGTTATAGCTGTCGTTTCTATGTAAATTGAATAATTTCAGATCGCTCAGATCGCTTGCATAGGTTATAATATAAAAGCAGTTACAAACAGGCCAAAAAGAAAACTTTTCATTTTAACAGGAAGAGGCAAAATTTTTATTTACAATTTTACCTCACAACACAATCACAAGTAACAAAACATAATTGTATAAGTTAATAAAGTGAGTTAGTACAATTCTCATTTTCCCATGATCATGTGAGTTTGAAATGAGTGATTTAGGATGAACAGATAGACAATAAGGATGTGAACCATCGACCAAAATTCGTAGTGGTGATGCAAATTATGCAAAACATTTAGTAGATATTTTTCCGGCCCGATGTACTTAATTGATGCTCATTCATCTAACGTTATTAATGACTAAACAAATAATTAAATATACGTTGCTACATACTTATAATAATATGAATTACAATACATTTTATTGAAAAACTTATGAGAATTGAAATTATTATCGTTAATAAAAACTAATAGCATTTTTGATACCTTTGATAATATAATAATATTACTTTTAATTATTTACTTTGAGTTAGTTGACTTTGTTTCGGATTAAACAAAATATAACCCGAAAAATTTGTCGCGAAATATAACAATTTTTCTTGTAATAGAAGTATCTAAATATCATAAAGTTTAAGTCAACTACTGACTATAAAACGTAAGTTTGGGTATTTACTGTAGACAAATTTCTTTAGAAGCAATTAAAATTAAACAAAAAACTATGATATTTTTCGATGATAATGTTCTAAGCGTAACGAGTTATTAAAATCTTCGCTATTCTTTTAAAGTCATGAGAAATAAATATTTTAATACAGTAAAAATGTATTATAACTACGTAAACTTTTTGAAATCGAGTTTCAAATAACATTTACTTGACATCGAGTGATAATTTTAATTTTTTAACTATTGTATGTAAGTATCAGTTTTCTACACAATAGTTTCTAAGAAAAAGTTTGTAACAGGTAGACAACGTAATAAGAATAGCGAATATTTGAAGAACAGCGTTCCATAAATGTTCCCTATTTACAACGGAAAATTATAATAGATATAAAAATATGCAACCCTGATACACAATAAAAAAACTTACACCAGAGAAAGATTATGGAACAGTTGGTAACTTAAAATATGACTAAATATACTATTAGACATTAAAGTCATAGACAAGATTATGTCTTTAAGTTGATGAATAAACTATTTAAAAAATGACTTATTGTTGCAAACGTGAAACAACCAGTTCATATTTGTTCGTAGAGCATAATCATGGAATTTTATAGGTCACAAATAATAATAAATACTGTCACGATTAACGTATTTATTCTTAATAATAACATTTAAAATAGAGCTAACCTTGTACCATTTTTTATTAATTAATAACAAAACTACACACTGTATATTCCGTACAAACCGTGACGTAAAGTACCTTAAAACTTTGATTCTCTTATGTGTCCAAATATTAAGTTTTTTAAGTTAATAATTTTGTTTTTGATCACAGCTGGGGCGGTAAGGCACTGTAGTATACTTGAGTATTTGGTTTTCACTTTAACTTTTTACCCTACGTGTCCTCGAAATTAAGAGTCTAGATGGACGAACAAAGGAACGGACTAGACCGTGACTCTATAAGGGTTCCGTTTTTCTTTTAAAACTACGGAACCCTAAAAATAAAAATGTCCGTTAACTGAAAAATACAACTTCTATGCCTAATATCTTTTTAATTTTGTGGTTCTAATTAATAGTATCATTTGAATCTATTTTCTTCATCGCTAACAAACATTTATAATTCAAGCACTAGAAAAATAAAATAAAATAACCTAGTTTATCTACTATACGATTCTTGTAATATCATGCTTACACATAACGTTGTAGACGGAGGAAATCTAAAATTTCCACTTAGAAGTTAATTATTATTATTTAAGGACGGTAATGCATTAATGCCTACATGCAAAATATAACGGACACAGAATTGATTGACAGAATACCTACTGTTAATAAAATATCATGGCTCGATCAAAAATATTTATATTATATTTTTAGTTTTCAATTTATTGATTTTGCAAAATTAACATTAAATTATTGTTCGAGTCTGTTTTAAAACAAAACACACTTGAAGGAATGTAAAGTACATATGGAAAAATTAACATAATATAAACTTTTTTGAATCAAAGCCTCGTGAACCCATTCCACATAAGCAGTGAGCCCGCTAAATGCACGCTTGTGTATCTCAAAAATACCGTGTGTTCGTGACAATGCAATTGCAATTCACGGACAAAACAATACATCGTACTGATATCACCATGAGAGTGAGGCAAATAATAACGATGGTTGAAGAGGCGCGCGGCGTTCTCGTCCGCACAGTGCTCGCTATTTCTGCCATAATCGAATATGCGTAACGTTTTCAATAGGAATATAGCAAAGAGTTAATTTCAGGCGTGCGATTCGATGATGGCAGTTGGCGAGCTGCGCGGACGCGCGGGCCGCACTGCGTGCAGGGGGCTGCGTGCGGTGCCCGTGCCGAACAGTTAGACACGCACCTTGCTTTAACGGACACCACTTTGGCACCCACGGGCAAATTCTCTCGAATGTAGATCGGTCCGTACACCGTGTGGTCCCACACGGGGGGATTGTTCGCGCGATCCACTACGTCTATCTGGACCTCCACGGTTCTGGACAAGGGCGGGAAGCCCTTGTCTTGAGCCATAGCCTCCAACTTGTAAGTTTCTCGCTATCGGGGAAAGAGTCGATGGAAACAGACAAAACCACGTCGTTAGTAGTGTTAGGGAGTGGAGGAGCGGCGGGCCGGGGAGCCCGCTGCGCCTTATACCAACCTGGCTTTCACACTGGTCACTACGGTACCCACTGTGACATTCTCTTTGATGTGAACGGGGCCATACGTGGTCATGTCCCAGATGGGGGGCTTATTGTTCCTGTCTACCACGTCTAATTCAACGTCCACGTCTGCGGAGGAGGGCGGGTCGCCTCTGTCGGAGGCGCGCACGCGCAGTCGATACCTGTCCCGCTACAGATACACGGGTCAGAGGTCAGCGGGGACAAAAAAAACATAACACAACTCAAATATAAACATATAAGTACTGATTGCTAATAAATAAGTAAAAACAATTAAAAAAAATAAATCGAATATAGACCACTTTCAGTATAATTGACTCGCTAATTGCTTGAACTAAAGATCATCGAAGAAACATACATTCGTCGACCACGCATCCACTAAGCAAAACTAAAACAGATAAAATAGTTACTGATAGTCCACTAAAATATCGAAATCCACTCACGACGTTCGCTTCCACGCAGAGGCATCATTCGTGCTAACTTACAGTACATTTGCTCGTAGCAGCCGATGTAAGAGGGTGCAAGAAAAGAAATTGGAAATAATACGTTTTCTGTATTATACATTTCCGGTCTGTACATTAGGGAAAAAGACAAACTGTACATTATTTATACTTTTTACAATAAATTAACTAAACTAATTAAAAAAATAAAGTAAATTAACAAAAAGCAGGCAAATGCATGCAGCTCTGCATACAAGACATGGCGGAAAGGTCAGGTTGTCATAAGAAGGTTTTAGTGACCTCGTAACGACTACAAAAATACGACACTCATTGTAATGAATATATTACAAACGATGGACGTTACGATTGACTGTACAAATTTTGGGTTTGAGAACGTTGCCCCTTTCACAGAAGGAATAATGTCACAACTGGCCAGATGGCCAAATTGCCACACGGGCAATCTGACCATCTCAGTTAAATACTAATATTTAATTTATACTAAGTAGTGGCACCCTGTAAAAAATTAATAATTATGATGATTATACTAATAAAATGATATCATGTGCTATGAGTTGTCGTCTATAGCGGCCGTAAAAGTTTAAGAGGCAGGAATCGAACCGCCCCGATGTAAGATCTCTCCGCAAAATAATATCAGAGATTAGTAACAAAACATGTACTCACATAATACTGATAGGTATGTTTAAAAGCGTAAGCTTCTCAAAATCAACCGATTAAATTACAATAAAATAAATTTTAAAACTAATCTGTGCGAAATATACAGAAGTGCTCTTACGGAAACTGTACATGTTTTAGAACTAAACATAAGTTTCAACGGTGAAATATTTACAGCAGTATCACTTCAATCATAAATATTATACACAAGTTCGTATTTATCGGTAAGATAGTCAATGCAAGACGGTGCTGCGGAAATAAATCGAAGATTGAGTGCTGAGCCGGCGCTGGCGGCAACTGAAAGTAATCGTGCTGAAGAAGAACAAGCGCCGGCGCCGCGACGCCCGCCCGCCGCGCCGTTCGATGGACAACTACTGCTCACAGGACTCGCCCTCCACAGCAATTTACAGCAGCGGTAATTTAGAACTATTTACAGTTAAACAAACTTAAAGTACGTGCCAATTGAATCCTAGGGCCTGTAGGTAGCACTCATCCACCAAACTTTACAGTAAAGTTGATCCCTTTCATTCATCGTTCTCGCCACGTTTTCTCTCTCGTTTTCGTTAATTACGATCAAAAGTAATACTTACGTCTAGAGGTTTCTTTAAAACTATCCATCCCGATTCCGGTTGGATCTCAAAATATTCAATATCGGCCGGGTTATATGGAGCGCTCAAAGTATAAACTATAGCTCCATTATTATCGGCATCCTCGTCGGATGCCGACACCCTTAAAATATTTGTGCCTATACTGGCATCTTGTTTAACATTCTCCACATATTTCTGTAATATCAGGATAACTTGTAAATAAAGTGTTTTGAAGAGTTGGCTTGTGCTGAAGCAAATACATGCAAGCAATAATAAATTATTATTACGATACTATTTACATAGTTCACTTACTTGTCTGTCGAATAATGGAGGATTGTCATTAACATCAGTAATTTCCACTGTAAACGAACAAACTCCTTCCAAGGATGGTTCTCCCTGATCAGTAGCTTTTACAGTTACGGAAACAAATTTTCCATCATCGCCCTCTCTGTCGAAAACTTTATTCGTCGAAACTTCACCAGTTTCCTCGTCGACGATGAATTTGGTGCCTTTCTGATTTGGTTGTTGTACAATAGAATACTTAACCTGTCCATTTACACCTTTATCTTCGTCCGTTGCATGTACTTTTATAACTGGACTTCCATTAGGAGCTCCTTCTAATACTTTTGGGAAATATGTTGGACAGTCTTTAAAAATTGGTTTATTATCGTTAACGTCTGTAATAAATACAACTACAACTGCAGTTGACGTGTGTATAGTAGCATCTCCATTAACACAACATGCACCATCGTCCATTGCGGTAACATTGAGTTCATATTTGTCTCTGTCTAGAGATATTGCTTTATTATGCAATCGAATTACACCGGTGATTTCTTCTATTACAAATTGCCCGGAGCTAGTACCACCACCCACGAATCCGAAGCGGACATTGTCACCGTCTTTATCCGACGCTACTACAGTTGTAACTAATGTGTTCGGTCCTGCATTTTCATCAACGTTAGGCGTATAGACCTGTTGCGAAAATTTTGGTTCTTCGTCATTTTTATTTTTAGTATAAACTCTAACGGTAGCTGTTCCGGTTTTGGCTGGTTCTCCCTTATCCTTGGCAGTGACGACGAATTCATAGTAAGCATTATTATTGTCAGCATCCAACTGCTTATTGTTAGTAATGATGCCGTTGGAGTCGACACTAAAGTGATCATCTGAAAAACCATAAATAATGATAAATTCCATGAAATCCAATGAAAAGCATGACATGACAACATATTGATGAAAATTGGTCACTATTTCTTTTTAATTAATAACAAGCAGAATTGAAATAGCCGTAACCAGCTGAGTATTCCCATTAGATAAATAGATACATATCATTAGATATCAGATATTGCTTGTAATTGGTATTGCTTAAAAAGAAATTGGTCTTATCTCACAACTTAATAATAGTGCTAAAAAAAACTGTATGACACCTGTCGTTCCACTATAAGGTAGAGGATGTTACACCATTTTTAGGGTAAGAGGCACCTAAGTCGTTGGTTAATAAGTATATTATTAAGAGTTTTAAACAAACTAAAAACAATACGTGACTTCTATATCTCACCTGTACCAGTCTAAAAATGCGACAATTACGTTAGGAATAATAATTATTTTTTAGAAATTAGAAATATTATTTGTCTATGGTACTCTAAGCAATTGATCAGCAAGCTTATGTGTAATATAAGAATGTACCTTCCCTCTGTATAGATTACTTGTCTTTCTTCTCACAAATATATTCGTAATATCAAGTAAAGTAAGAACTAACACTGAGAAGAAACCAAGTGATAACTAAGGTTATACGTAACACATAACGTAACACAGCCTGTACATATCCCACTGCTGGGCATAGGCCTCTTCTCCTATTAGGGAGAAGGTATGGAGCTTAATCCACCACGCTGCTCCACTGCGGACTTAATAGAATTGTGAAATATAATTTTTTATTTATGGAAATTCTAAGCGTGTAATCCATAAAATCCGCATGATAACTTCACTATTTTGGCATACCCAAGTAGTAGTCTAAAACAAAAAATGAAATCATGTTTTCTAAAATATTTTTTTTTTTCGATTTTGTTTTAATTCCTAAAAATAAGACCATTAGCCAATTCTTCAATTCAGTTACTGTTATCAGTGAAATTTAACAGTCGATTTACGACTACTGTTACCAGCGACTTAATTTCCATAAAACTATGGATGTAAGTCGGCTTATTAGTCATTACCATCGTATCAAGCTGCAACAGATGACAGATTTTAAATCAAACCTGCAATAATTACTATTACAGTTGCATCCAAACGTGAACTAGTCCTCGTGTATGCCTCACAAAACTTCACCAATCTTAATTCCACTAAAAGTATACAATATTTATATAACAATAATTTTTGTATTGAGATATGAACTGGCAGCCCTCAACGTCGCGGCCCGCAGCTTGGAAGACCGCCAGGACGCGCACGCGCCCGTCACGATCGCCATTAGACAAATTCAGAGATTATTTGCTGCTATTGTTTTTCTCTTCCGAAACATTTCATTTTTTACCCTTTCTTGCGAAGAGAAAGTATAGTCATGTGCAAAATGTTTTAACCTTCTCCCTAATAGAAGTAGAGGCCTTTGACCAGCAGTGAAACGTTTATAGGCTGTTGCTTTAAATAAAGGAGCCGACATGGCCTAGTGGTGCGAACACGTGGATCTTAACCAAAGGTCACGGGTTCAAACCCTGGCTAGCACCGCT
>DVXP01004263.1:0-10518 GCA_018235645.1 Junonia grisea
GCGGTGCTAGCCAGGGTTTGAACCCGTGACTTTTGGTTAAGATCCACGTGTTCGCACCACTAGGCCATCTCGGCTCATTCTCGGCTGTGCTGCATACTGTGTGTCAAGTGTGAGTTTTTCTCACGTTTCGATTGAAACAAAGAACGCAAATTTATATGGAATTGAAACAGCAACATCTCTTGCCAAGAAGTAGAACCATAATATGTGAGTGAGCATTTGACAGTTCGACGTAAACGACCAATGACAATTGATTGCTAGAGAAAATAAGCGCGTCTGATTGGCAAATTCTTATATTTATTTTCTCGCAAAACGTTAACGCAACCGTAAAGTACTCGCATGAACTCACACTTGGCACACTGTAGTCATCACTCAATTCAATTTAGCATATTTATACATCCGAACATTGAATTAAAATATAACAGGACCAGGAGTAATAGTGCGCATCTGACGTGTAATAGCGAGCAAGTGACGTTGTAATGTAAAATTCTAAATAATTTATCGCATCATTTCGTGACGAATGTTTTGCGCGTGCCGAGTAGGCAGGCTCCTCCTCTAGCTGTAACTGACTGTTTCAATATTAAATATTTCAATTTAGATTGGATTAAGTTTTTCATTAATTTTATTTTCATATTTTTAAGAAAAAGGCACTGGTTATACCATAAAATATCTAATACATATTAAATATAAATGAATCTATAAGTTTAATTATCCCCTCAGCGATGATGGGCTGGGGTCTACCCCCTCCCCCGCCCCGCCCCGCCGCGCTGGCCAGCCTCAGCGCGGACGAGCTGCGCCGCCTCGAGGGCACCGAGCGGCGGAACGTGGAGGCGAGGCTGCAGGTACGATATGTTGCCAGAATCAACCGATGCTACTCAGGCATCGGCGTAATTTCGTAAAGACAAAGAAATGGTGACCACATTTTGACCAATTCGTTGTCACATTTAGGAATTTCCATGCAATTATGACGCCCCAGGCGCGTTAGTGGCCAGCGAATTGGTTAAAAAAAAATAAAAAATAAAATATTTTTAATATAATAAATATAAGCTGCAGGACTATATACACGTCTAATAGATTTTTTGCATGTTTACAATATAGTTTTTGATAAATTTATATTGACTATTGTTATTGCTTTTGCAGCTTCTCCGTGAAATTCAAGCAATGCTAGACGCATCAGTGCTCCTCATGCAACAATATTCCAACGTTGTTGCGAATCTGCCTTTAAATAGTGCCACTGTTGCTACACAAACCGAATTAAAGTTAGTATAAATTGTTTTTTTTTAACTTCCATTTTAATGTAAATCTATTTATTTTATAGTCTAAGTTTCTATATGATAGTAATATTATAATTGAACTAAATTGCATCAACATTGGTAAAAAATGGCCAAAGCATGAGTGTCTTTTTCTTTTTGTATTCTTGAGTAACATGTACTCATTCTTAGCTAGACTTCTAAATGTATTAAATGATTTTGATTTTGCCAATTTGTAAAAAATCAATGTAATACATTACAATTTTAATTTATTTTAAAGATAAAAAAGATGTAATTATTCTATCTTATCTAATGTTTTTATTTAAATTTGCAGTCGAACAGAGCCATCGCCCGAGGTTTCATCAGTTAAAGCGAAAACTGAACCAGACGTGGTGCCCACGACGTCAACATACAAGCCTACCCCCGGGCCCTCGACGAGCAAGGATAACTTTACGATCGATGATCCGGACACGTCAAATTCTGATGCTTTTAGGTGAGGATACAATTTCAAGTTGTAATCTTAATAACTAGGTGGATAACATTTGACTTTTAGCGCTGAGTATCTACTGCCTCATTGCTTTTTGAGGAACTAGATTGTTTGTATCTCCTATGAAATTGCTTTTTGAGAAGGTACACAAGTGTTTTTTTTGATGCATGGTGAATGTATATTACTCTTTGCTTACCCAATGTCATTTTGCTTACGCAATGTGATTGTTGATATGAAGTAGACAAATTAATCACTCATACAAACATCCAATAATCAAATGAAAACCAGACCATGTCTGTAAAGCCAATGTAAAAAATGTTAAAGTTGATTGAGCAGACTTAAAATAGCAAGATATCTCTGATTGTAGCTATCGCTAATTGTTTAAGGAAATTTTAAATTATGTATATAGTACATATAATGTAAATATGATATATCTTTCAGAGAACCCCTTGATGCCGATGCAGAAGAGCTTAGAAGACGACGATTACAGAAATTCACAGCAGAGAAATGAGACCTTTCATAAGAACCTTTGTGTTTACCTTACTTGCTATTAATATTTAATGTACAAAGTGTTTTGGTACGTGCAAGCATTGTGTATTCTAATCAGAAATAAATGTATTTGTGCTCTTGTAAATATATTACTATATGTACATGAATACATTTTAAAGAATATATTTTTCTCTTATTAGACACTATTTTAGTTAATGAAACGAAAAACTTGGGTAA
Source organism: Junonia grisea (assembly GCA_018235645.1). NCBI lineage: Eukaryota > Metazoa > Arthropoda > Insecta > Lepidoptera > Nymphalidae > Junonia > Junonia grisea. The sequence goes on from DVXP01004263.1 coordinate 2,461, forward strand.
ATTCTATTTATTATCTAATTATAATTAAATTATTCTAAAAGTTTTAACAATTATAAAAAGCGTTAATATAACCGTACACTTTAGGGTTATAGTTTTCCAAAACAGGCATAGCGTTAAGGTACCGACAGGAGTCGTATAATTTAAGGTCGTTTTTACAATACCATACGTTCTTGACGCCCTCAGTTCCATCAACATTGAGAGTGTTTAACTCCAATACACCGAAGTGGAAACGTTGTCCGTCTGTCTGGATGCAATTCAAGTGTATCGGTTCGGGCAGGTCCTTCACATCCTCCTGTAAATAAATGCAAATGAAGTGTAACTTTTAAAATACATGTTTTTTAAACCACCAGTGGAAACACATTTTATTTACCCCATATAACTGTTTTGCGTATGCTGTGGCTACTGTGAATGCATGTGTTAGCGAACGACCGAGTATTTGCACGGGAGTGACAGGCGTTTCGAAAATGTTATTCACTTCTGTGCTGTTGAAATGAAGCCAAGTTGTGTGTGGATGCCTTTTGGCGATACTTGGCCGAATAGCTGTGGAAGACAATAAATATGTTATTACAATTATAAAATATACTCATAGAAGCATATTTTATATTGAATTGGCCTTAATTAAATATTATAAAGCCAAAAGTACATAAATAATATGCTTTATTGTCTTAAGTATCTGTTATATTAACATTAAATTACTTATTGATTAAATTATGTTCCTATGAAAGTTAGAGTGTTTAGTTCTACTCTCACAATTTTGGCTAATATAGCTGAACTAAAACAAATTTGCATATCAACTAAGGCACAGATACTGTATTTGGTTATGCTTATCATAGTTTTTGATACAGATTATCAACATTTTAAACACAACTTACGATATTTGCTATTTTCACTATAAAAGTGTTGAGGTGGTAGAGTGACTGTGTGCTTGACTGGATACATATCAGGTATTTCAATAAACGGTATGTCACTTTCATTCAAATCATGTTTCAAGGGCTTGTTGCTCGTGACCAGAATGTTAGAGACATCTTGAAACTGTATCAGGTCATCTTCCTTATCAAACACGCTCAGACTTTCTATGTCATTTAATACATATTTGTTTTGAGTTACTTCAACGTCGTTACTCTTTTCGACTAATTGGAGCAGCTTATTTGTTAATATAAGGCTAAAAAGAATCACACATCATACATAAATATATATAAAATTAGCATTTTTAGAAATTGACATAATAAGTGATCTTTTTTAATTTTTTGTTATTAGATTTGGTGGAATTTATTTTAGACTACTATAGTTTCTTTTACATTATTTCTCTTATTATTAATTAAAAGAACATAAACATTAAACACTCTCATAAGTGAGCTCACCATAATTTAATTAAAATCAATTCAACAGTAATTGCATAGCAATATATCATATGGCTTTATTAGAATAACTCAATGCAAAATATAAAAATTGATTAAAAAAATAAATATAATTACTTTCTTCTTCTATCAGTGATTCCTAATATTCTCGGGAAGTTGTAAGCTGGTCGAACAGGATCCTTAATTTTAGGCAACTTCTTTTGTTCACAATCAAACACATTAGCATTCAAGATAGCCTGTTTGACTCCCTTGTGAACAGCTTTAGGAGCCGGTATATCAGCCAGCTCTTCAATTCTTTGAGGCAATTTGTCTTCCGCTATTACTGTTTTGGTAAGAACTTGTGCTTGAGAAATACCTTCTAACAGTACATTGGTGTTTTTGAGTGTAAAACATGGTCTTTCTTTGTAGTCTGGGTGGTTACTGTCTAATGGAAGTGGATGTGGATATGGACCCACAATTTCTAGTCTATAACAAAGTTTTTAAAAATATTGTCTTAAATTCATTTATATAATAATAAGAACGTTAAACTAATCACACACGATCAGTTATAAAAATAACTTGAAGTGTTATATTAATATAAAATTAAAGTACCAATTACATACACTATGGTAAAAGTTATTTGAAAAAATGAGATTATAACCTCTTCAGTACAAAATAATTTTTTACCTTTCCCTTGGCTCTGGTTTTTCTTTTACGAATTCTAAGGCATCCTCAACAGGAATCCCTTTAGCTTTTAAAGCATCTTCAACACCTAAATCAACTGGCACACGTTTGCCTTGCACCAGCCAGTGTTTTTTAAACATAAATCCAATATGTTGTCTGTGTAAGACTTGTGATAGCTTCATTTTTGTTTACTTATTGTGCCTTTTTTATTTCAATAAATTATTTGGCGTATAATTATTTAAATTACGCTTAAATATTTAATTCACGGTATCTCATTCACATTACACAATACACATTTATATTTTGACAATTAACTGACAATGACATTTATGTCAGATTATCTGGTTCGAATACGTGTACTTAAATACATAGCCTGCAAAAATGTCTATCCTAACGAATGAGAATTATATCTATCTAACAGATAGATATATCTATCATATTTCATAAACAAGACCTTATAGCGCTTCCAATATGTTAGATATCAGTCTATTAGATATCTCTAATAGACTGATATCTAACATATTGGAAGCGCTATAAGGTCTTGTTTATGAAAATTGTTTCCACTTTCATATAAGAGTAAAAATCTTGTTTTAGGAGTAGATACTTAATATGAAAGTGCTTATATTTTAATTAATTTATTGGATAGTTTTATAAAGTCACCGGACTGCGTGCGACGAGGGCGATCGTTTAATGTTTCGCGCTCAAAAGGGCCTTGCACCACACCGCGGCGTCGGAAGGCCTCCGTGATCGGAAGACCCGCTCCTTTAATTGTTTTAAATATTGTTTAATGACTTTTGTATATACAAAATGAAGATTTTTTTCATTTTGTCGCCACTAAAGTGAATATATAATAGAGAATGGCTAAACTGGGAGTGGGGGAGGGGGTCTATGAAATAGGGTCTAGGGTGAGACTTGTGTTAAATCCGCCACTGTATTCTACGTAAAATTTTCAGTATTACCTATGTTTTTGAAGTTTATATTGATTGAAATAACCTGCCAAACAGGGGTGCAGCTAGCATTAGTGATATCCGAGGCAATAATTCATAGTGATGAGTGATAATTTTCTCTTTATTTAGTTTTGTAAATGGCTTTAAAACACTTTCATGTCCTGTGTACTGTTACATACATGTACTGTATACTGTTTAATTTTGAAAAAGAGCCACACTTCGGATAAATTTATCTACATTTTTGATAGGGGCAGACCGTCCCCTAACTGCACTAGTATCACAGTATAACAAATTCTATACAGTAGTCCTACGCCTTTGATGTTAGGAGATAGCAGCACTTGTGTAGGTATTTACGCAAGCAAGGGCTGTCGCAAAAAATGGAACTTATAATTATTTCAAAAATTAAAAAAATAATATAAAGCTATTTAGGAGCTTTTATTTCATTAAAATATCTCTCATAGTTTGGTAGAAAATTAAATTGAACTAATTTCAAATATCTAAATAATTTAATTAAATTGAAATAATTTAATTCAAAAGGGTTTGATAATTTGGCCAAAAATTTTCTTCAATTTGAGTGCAGATTTTGTATTAAAATACGGCCAGACTTTATGAAAAACGATGAAATCTTAGTTTCATATTTATGTGAGAGATGATTTAAACTCGCTTAACTTGTGGTATGCGCCATAATAAATCTTATTAGAAATTAAATTGTTTAAAACGCGACAACCCTAGAAGACACATCCCAAGCTACTAAGGACGGCGAAGTATGGAGCTTGGGCTCCTACCACCCGCATCTCACCCCGCAGACACCGCATGGTTGCCCTGTTTAGACGGCTCCGTCGGACTACTATATAGAATTTGTTATACTGTGTCTGAATGTTTTATGTCGAGCTAAAAATCTAATTATATCGAACGGCTACGGTGTGACATCTTGGTGCCTTAAAAGTTAAGACTAAGATGTAGTCGTAATTAACTTAAAGGGTTGATGCTGTCACTTTGGCCCACCCCACATGTCAAATTTAATTACAACATCTAATTATAGTTTACGAGTAATTCGCTCCGGCTTCGCATGGATTAGGACTTTGTATGTATAGGTAATATTATTATGTTATAATGTCAGAAATGTTTCTCGATCATCGAGAGTACAAAACCGAATGTGATTACAAACGCTATTTTTTTTGTTAAATTTATCTAGGTATATACCTATAACGAACAATAACAGCTTGGTGGACTGCACTCTATGCTCATCGGTAGGACATATTGATATATGATTTTCTGGATCGTTGATTCAAAATATGACACACAGCAGTGTATCCGCCAAGTGTGCAAGTAATATTTTATACATTTTTTCAAGATTCATAGACCGGTATATAAGTTATATTAAAATCTTACATGAAGTTCTTAGCTAAATATAATAAGAAAAAATGTTCATTTGGTAAAATGATGTTTATTTATGTATATTAGTATACTACGTTTTTAATTTGGAAAGAAAAAGAAACAACAAGTAATTTCGTAAATATATATATTTAATTTTATATCTTCCATCAATACATACAACATTGACAGGTAGGTACATTAATTTGGCTGATAACACGAACATTTAATCATCAACATCATACAGAAATTGTTTATACTTCTTCTTAAAATCAATTACATTCATCGTAAGAACTCTTCACTTTTCAAGAAACGGGGAAGACATCTTTTTAAACATATTTATATTACAATATCAAGCACCTCGACTTTAGAGAGAACGGCTATTTTATGAGTATAATATTGATGGAGGAGTAATACTTTACAAAATAAAACTTATCGAAATATCTTCGGTGTATGCTAGGAGCTATAAAAATTGAAAATAATACAACTAATTAATTTCATAACTAGTAAGACAATCCCTTACCACGAGATCAGCGACAAGTTGACGTCACCCGGTGTTGCTATACTTTCTCATAAATTCACAGGCCGCATTTATTACAAAGGTCATAAAATTTATTTATATGTTTATATATCAAAGAGAAGTCCCTTTGGTGATTTCACAGTATTTTTTTCCAATTGGTGGGCACGCATGTAGATTTTTATAATCTTTGGACTTATCTGAACTAAATAGATTTTTATGTCCGTCATCATTCTAACAATGCATTAATTTAACCGCATATTGCAACAATTTGCGAATCAAACATACAACACTTATTTCCTATTATAATATAATACCTAATTATTTTATAAAGTAACAAAATTAACTTATATTTACAGTATTATAAAATTGATAGCAGTATTCTTTTACTATGTAGACTATGTATGTAGATGATTTTTCAGTATTTTGCAGTAATGTTATAGAGTCGACTCTAATAAGAAAAATGATATAAGTTCAAATTTATTTGTATATATTTTAGAATAATTTATATGAGTATATGAACAATACTAGATTTTCCTAATTTATAAATATTTTATATTTTCAGATTGAGTTATACAAGTAGTTTCGGCGAGATGTGTATTTATAAAATGATATTGAAACCTTGTAGGATAGTTGTGCCTTTTAATACTGGCACACACGTATTACGATATCATCGGATCAATATTAATTTATTTAAAAATACAAAATCAACAACAGTCTGTATGTGTTAAGGCACCGTTGGTTAAATCTGGTACTTAAAATTATGTATGGTGTATGAAAGAACCACGAAGTCGTACGTAACCTCATTAGTAAGTAAATAAATCCCACTGGTGGATGTGCATGAGATCAAATCCGACATTTATATGAAATTCGTAACGATAATGAAAACAAAAAATACGGTGATAAAGCGTAGTGTATTAGTGAACTCCTAATTAATCATCGTTGTTGCAATTATAGATTTGCATATTAATAAATTTCGTTTATAAAGCAAAAACAGATGTAACAAAATGTATTGCGCTTTTAATTTTTTTAAATGGCAATAAATTAAATATGATATGATGTGGTGGCATATCCAAGTTTCGATTTATGTAAGATTGCTTGAAACGAAAATTTATTTATAAATCCGTTATTTATTAACTAGATGTGAATGTGACTGGCGAAACAATCGTCTAGAATTGGGTTCAGTCGTCGTCTTTCTTTTCCATTTTCGGCTCATACATAGCGTGCAGCTGCTCTGGTGAAATACTGAAACAAAAGAAGTGCAAATTAAAACCATGTAGGTACTCAAATTGATCTATGAGTCTGTAAACCGATGAATAAATAATATATCTCACAATTTTTGTATTGTCAAATGGTTACAAACAAAAATCTATAATAATCTGTATGATATTGAATAAAGGGCAGCTAACAGCCACGCATTTTACAGAAAATCGACATGAATCTATTATTTTATTTCAGGAAATAAAGAAATTATTCTACATCGGGATACCAAAAGCCATCTGTAGCCTAATACTAAAGTGGTAATGGATATTTACCCGAGCAAGCTCTGCAGGTCGCACACGAAACGGTAGACGTAGCGCTTGCCGGCCGTTTTGTGGATGATGTTCTTGTCATAGTAGTAGCGCAGGCCGCGCGACAGCTTCTCGTAGTTCATCTTGGGCTTGTTCTTGCGGATGCCCCAGCGTCGGGCGACCTGTAACGAACATTGTAATTAATAAAGGATAAAAATTAAGGTCCTTTGTGAACAATTTATTAAGATGTGAATCAAATTGTCATCTTGTCATTTTTGGTTGATTTCTACAGTTTTAATGTAATTGTAACAAAGAAAATTCGCAAGTATGTAGGATTGTTAACCAATTATAAGCAACGTACCTCATCGGGGTCTGTGAGTTTGAACTCCCAGCCGTCGCCGGTCCACGAGATGAATCCTTGGCAGCTCCTGTCGGTCAGCAGCTCCAGTAGGAATTGCCATAGCTGGATGGGTCCTGAGCCTGTACAGATAGTACACACTTGCTTTACGATGTACTGGACATTGTTTTTATTATCTGAGCTGATTTCATGTAAAACTACCAATAGACATACCGCTTACTAAATGTCTAATATATGTTATTTGAGTTCGAGAATAGGTACTCATTATTATAAGAAAATTTAAATTAATTAGGTTACATGAGAAACAGTTCACGTCTACAGCGACGTATTACGTTTCGACGTTAATGGTCCAACACACAATGAGTTTTGAAACGTTGAAAATAGGGCCGTAGACTAAAAAAATAGTTACACCGTATTGGATTATTAATATTTGATTCCGTTAAAGAGTTTGGTCTAGTCTGTAACGTACCAGTGAAGCAGGGCCCGGATGCGGGGTAGGGTAGCTTGTCTTGCGGCAGCAATGCGTGCTGCTCGCCGGGCCATTCGCTCCACTCCGCACAACCGCCGTATTCTGTCGCGTAGCCTTCGCCGTAGACCTCACCGCCCGCGCCGTACCTGCCGCCCGCTGCTGTAACAATAAATATAAACGTTACTAATGATGGAACTTGGCATTATGCACTGCTGTGTTACAGATTTGGTTTAGAAAATTTTTGTTATTGTGCTAGAGTACTTTTTTTAGATAGAGTTAAGGTAAATTGTAACTGGCTTGTTTTAAAGTTAGTATATAATTATTTTAATAAGTGTTTATTACGATAGAAATATTTTTATCATTATAATTAAAGTTAACCGTTGTAAAAATATACATCGTATTCCAATTAAATTGAAATGAGTGTTTAATAAAAAAATAATCTACAATAATAATTAACTATTTAAATGTAGCGGATGTCTACTTTTACTTCCTTTCAAAGATTTAAATATTACCTAAAAGCGTTGGTAGAAGGAAGCAATAGTAAAATTAATTTTTAAGTAATTGTAGGTAACTGTAAATTGAACATTAGTGTTTCCGATCTGTTTAAGAAACAAAATCGTGATTAAAACGACGTTAAACAGTTACATGATACAATTTGATACTTAAAATAAAATAAATAATTAGCTACATTTATTTACACTTCGTAATAAAATACGACGAATGAAAGCCGAGATGGCCTAGTGGTGCGAACACGTGAATCTTAACCAAAGGTCACGGGTTCAAACCCTAGCTAGCACCGCTGGATTTTTAAGTGCTAAATTTGTGTTTAAATTCATCTCGAGCTCGGCGGTGAAGGAAAAC
>DVXP01004264.1:0-10518 GCA_018235645.1 Junonia grisea
TTTAGCTTTATTTATTTATTTTTTTACTTTTATTTTGACCTTTCTTTTTTTAAGCTTACATTTATTTATTTATTTACTTAAATTTTGACCGCTCTTTTCATAAGCTTACATTTATTTGAGCTGCATTTATTTATTTATCTAAGCTTACATTAGTGGAAAATTCATAAAAATCTTTTTGATAGTTATTATAGAATGGGTAATAAGTACATACATAATTATGTTCGCATGGGTTGCTTGGCATTTGGCATTATTATGGTATCAAAAGGAAACTAAATCGAAATTTTTAAAATTTTTCGATGTCAGGCCAAAACACAAATAAAATTAATTTCTTATATATCGACTTCAAAATAATTGAACGTATAATTTTGTATCTAATAAAATATTACAGGGGTACAAACTACATACACTTGTAAAAAATGACAAGATACCAGATATAAAAAAATCATTAAATAAATTAAATCATTAATAATTAAAATTATTAAATAAAAATATTTTTTCAACTGGTGTAGCTGGTACCGATCTGATTAGTTTTATTGTTAGAATTTTACCGATTGTAGAGTTATTTTATTTGTTTGGTTGTTTTCAGTATAAGTATTCTAACTATAAGAACTTCCAAGGTTTTGAGACGAATCCATTTCATACCATAAAATTTAATATGGAATAAATTTGGGAGTTGTGTATCATTCTATATTTTAAAAACAACTGAACCGGATTTGGTGAAACTTGTCTAAACTCTAAATTAAAGTAAACTTAACAAAAACACACACAAACATACATGAAATCATATAACAAATGTTATTTACGAAAAATAAAATACGTTTAATTGATGTTGGTACCTATTTAGTTATTTACATAAAAATAAATCGGTGTATTTTTCAAAACAAAAATGGCATCCACATTAATATTCTCATTTCGCAAAACATGGCGATATGTTTCTTCTTAAATCGCAATTATCGCATTGTATACGTGTACAAAACGTAAAAACATAAAACGTCGTGTAGTATGTAGTGTAGTAGGATGCAATGCGGAGTGCAAGAAGTGTAAGGACAATGGCCGGTGCGCGGTGGCCGGTGGCGAGACACGCCGACGCCGATCGGGCCCACATGCAGCCGCTAACCCAATTATCGCGTAACGGAGACGATAAAGAAAAATAACAAACCCACGATTTCACCGACGTCTAATTATAGCGCGCTATTTGTGGGTGCGCGGGCGCAGGCGGCATAGCGTGGCCGCGATGTCAGGGCTATTCCTGGCCGTCAGCTGACGCTCCCGCCGGCCCGCTGCTCGTAAACACCACGCAACCGATTGACGTAAAATGCGAACAATCGAGTTTTCAGCAGGTGAATCACGGGATGAAAACGTCCCTGCGGGAATCGTTCTATAATTAACTTGACTACTTTTGGTTCGGACTTCGGAGGCGGGGTTCTATTTCGGCACGTTATCCTAATACCCGTTGTCTAATTCGATCGCGTGACTGTTTTAATACTTTTGGTTTGTTGATCTACTCGTGCACGACAGAGATCTGCGAACTGGTAGAGCCGAAATTGGACTCATAGTTTCTTCTCGAAAGCTTATTTCCTAAATGCGTGATTAATTGCCTTAAAATATTTACTTAAAATCTCTTTATGATTGATTTTATTATTCATATTATCGTTATTTTTAAAATAACAATTAATTTATGTAGCTGATCTTTTAATGAGTTTTCTGCATGTTTTGACATAAATATTTTAATGACTATGTATTGCTATAGCAATAGTCTTTAATCGTTGACACTCCGTGTCGTAATTTAGTGGAGCACATGAATGTTTTGTTTACAAGCTGTCACACTACGAGTGGTCGTAGGACGTAGTGAGGACAGTACCGGCCGGTGCTTCCTACGGCGCCGGCGGTGGGTGTACGGCTGGTGTATGTTGTGTGAATCCCACAACAGGTGCGGTTTAGTAAATGCAATAATTGAATGAAGAATAATTTGTAGTAAATGTTTATATTGATTTGGTTACTTTAATTTTTTACTAATATTACTTTAGTTTAAATATCATAGGGGTAGTGAGTTGGCTCACTACCCCTATGATATTTAGACGAGACTGAGACGGATTATGAATTAATTTCTGCCTGATAATCACTTTTACAATAAAAGCGTTTAAAAAGTAGAAATTTCTCTTTACTGGAAAAACAAACTATAAAAATAAATATAATTTATGGTATTAATGTGAGTATTAATAAGTGCTGTTAGAGTTTAACATGTACCTATACGTATGTTAACCGCATAGTATAGACTCATCATCATAACTAAATGTCATCGTCTCGTTGTTTTGGCAAGCTCGTGCGCAGCCTATAAATAAATGTTACAAAATGTAATTTTAGATGACAGTGCGCCTTACTCCTTTAAATCAATAGATGCAGGATTAAAGACGCCATTTAGTAGAAATGCCACGTAAAAGGATATGGAAGAATAGTAAGGTTAGTTAGTTACATAGGTTTTGCATTAATAGAGACCTTCTTGTACGATTACCTACTCAAAATATTGATTATTAATTTTATTGGTTATCATTGCCCGATAGGTACATAATTTATACATCGATGTATAAAGTTTTATTTACAAATTATTAAGAGAGTTCATTACAGGTAGTTCGTTTTTTTGTCAATGTCTGGATTACGAAAAAAATATTAGTGTTTATATAAATTACTTACGACAGTTACATTATACAAACACGCAACTCATCTATGTATAAATACCGAAACAATAGTAATCGGAATTATACTAGAACATTAGTATCTCGTGCAGAAATATGCCGTGACGTGAAGTGTGCGAAACAGCGCCGTGCTCATCGGCGAACTATGTTGGCAACCGTCACGCAACCGCGCGTCATCGACATGTCACATTTATAATTACGCTGGCACTCGAAAACTCTAATTTCACACAGATTCATCACCGTTGACGTATTAGATAATGTTTATCTGGCTAAAGCTTTGAACAACCAACTATAAAGTTCTAAGCGCGCAAAAAATATTGTTTCTTTAATCACCAAAATTGAGCTCTTGCATATTCGACACCAAACCGCGTCTAACCTACACATTAATTTTTTTTTCAAAATAATGTCAACATGTGTCACGTACATATAATAATACAAGATACAAGATGTAAATAAACAAATTGCTTAATTATTATCCTTTGTACCCTGAAGGCTCGTAAATAAGTTTAAGAGAGACAGATAATTTGTAGCTTTAATGTCAGCAGCGAGGCGCGTCTGGGGAGATCGGGGTGGTTGAGCTGACGTGACGTCACGCCCCCCCAATAATTCGCTTGACGCACGATTCTGTTGACTTATCCATTGAAATTTCAGGAACATATGTTTCGAGAGGAAGGCGTTCTTAAAAACGTGTAATTCATAAAATTTTAAATGAAAGTTAATCATTTTGTAAGGATATAATGTTTTTCCTGGCATTAATTCGTTTACCCTGGTATGCTTGTATTTAAAAAAAGTATATCACTAGAATTTGTAACATTTTCAAAACAAGGATTTGTTTAATTTTACGAAATTTTTCAAAATAAGTACTTCATAGAACTTTTCTCATAAAATTATATTTTATTTGATGTAGTACATATCGTTGTGTATATTTTCATTATAAAATATCAGCCGATTTGCTTTGTATTAATTTTATTGGTATTGAACAAATAATATTTTTTTATATACGTTCCTAGTATACTAAGTATGTAAGTAGTAATATTCTAGGATTTCACAAACCGCTATTATTTTTTTTCAGTCATAAAAAAATGTCTACAGTTCAAGGTCTCTTAAACTTTAAGTGATATTTTGTTAAAACGGCGAAATGTGAAATCAGCGAGTTTTTTCTACCCAAATATGTACCTATAGGTACAATCAATTTGTAAAAAATGGCCCTTAAATGAAATAGCCTTTCAACAACCGTCGATATCCCTTTTTACATAAATTATGCGTAGGAGTATTGAAATATGTAATTTATATAATTTAAAGGTTATATGGGGGAGGGTTACGATTACACAAAAGTTAAGATTTTTGTATAATTTCCACTTAATACGTTAAAAAATAAAATTACCTACTCACGACGATACCTAAGTACTACACATAGAAACTATCTATGTTATTTCTACGTATGTGTCAAAACGTTATCAGTTGTCAAGCTGAGAGATTAAAATCATAGAGATATGAAAATGAAAGCAATAAGTAAAAAGTTTTCACTGTTGAAATTAGACTACCAGGCCAGGAGATTAGTATTAAAATTATGGAAAGTCATAAATAGGACTTTCAACTTTCCATATATTTAAATTAAATAAGTCTTTTTCCTTTCTTTGTTTAGAAAAAAACTTGTAGGTAATACAATATGTGCTTCACATATATTTATTAGGTACATATTATATGTACCTAATAAATATATGTGAAGCTCTATCTCTATGAAACGCTTACGCAAATGCTGACTCGAGAGTGTTATTAGATACAATGTAAGGCTTAAGATAAAACACCGATACTAATGATGATAAAAAGGCACGTCAGCATTTATCAAGCGCTATGACGTCACTGTAAAAGTGTCACAGAATAGGTTTCGCGGAAAACTCAAAAGTGTGCGTCAAATAGCCACCTGTTGAACGACCGAAGCTGCCCTTGTGCGGTGGCAACCTTAGTGGAGGCCGCGCCGATCGATATCAATGACGTGTGGCCTCATTCATAAACAGGGAGGCACCCCCTGCCCCCGCCGCCGCCCCTACCGCCCCCAACCCTAAGCCTCATTTCTGGTAACGGGTGGCAGAATTCATGAATGGCGCGCACACTACCATACATTGTTTCCCACATGAACTTTAACATCTACTTTTCCCTAATATGACGTTAGTTGCAGATTTTTAGCATTTTAAATAACGTTTCATTTTAAAACATACCTACTTTATGACTGTGGTGGAGATGGAAATGAAAAATAATGATTTAGACGTTAGTGCTTAGATTTTATCTAATTGACTTATTGTAGCCAGCAACAAGGTTTCTATGAGCAGCTCTTATCAGAATAATATAGGCGTCACGACAGTAGGATGCGCAGACGCTGGTGTGTGGGCGCGACGCAATTTGACACGCGTTCGCTATACTTGCATTCGCAATCAGTGTACACTTTGAATGGAGTTGACAGCCATAATAAATAATATTTTATATATTGTAATGTTATTATTCACTTCAATTAAATAAAATAAGACTTTTGGTTTCTTCAGTGATACTTTTCAATGGTAAAATGATATTGAAGCGTAAATTTCGCTATTAATCTCTATCATCTATTAAATTAGTCATGTTGAAAAAGTTCTACAAAGTTAAAGCGATATTTTTAAGAGTAGGTACGATCCTTGCTAGACATATGCATTTGTATTATTTGCTAGGTAAAACTTTTCAGACCTATTTCAATTGGCATTGACAAAGAGCAAACAAATTTTTTAACCGAAAAATAATAATTTGATAATAATGAGTGTTCGACTCTTTAGTCGTCTTCGTTCTGTTCCACAGTAATGTAATCAGCGCTGCGCACGCGTCTCTTATTTACGGCGGATTACGCGCGCAATCAACTCTCGTTTGAGTAAAAAGTAAACTTTTTTTATTTAACATATCCAGTTTAGTTGAATTTAAATGGATTTATTTTTATCTATATCTCCTTGAGTAAATTAAACCGGTTTTATTTCGTTTTAACATTTTTTAGTCATGATTTATATATCCTATACTATTTATACCTAAGTATTAATGATGTTTACTTGACAAACTAATACACTACCTACTATTAAACATAACAACTAAATAAGTAAACAATTAAAAAATCAAAACAAAATCCGTTAATATTGCAATATGCATTTATACAGTCTTTGTTATGACTGGGAAATGTGGCAACGCTGGTTCGAAGCCCGTCCGTGGCAGTGGCATTCAGTATTGAGCGTGTGGCCGTGGCAGCGAACAGCACACCACTGCGGATCGATGCCATGTCCTTGAACCTTGACGCCGACTGCGCATGCGCCGTACAGACACAGACGTCATTCCGTGCCCATGGCCACGAAAAGCATGCCACCGACCACCCTCTAAAACCCCCCTACTCATACCACTCTGGAGACTACATCTCATTCATACCGCGAGGCAGCGGCGGTGAGCTCTCAACTCTGCCATTTCAATATCGATTCTGACCTTTACACATCAACCTGTTGAGTGATAAATGTGATGGTCTTATTTGTCTGAAATCATTGCATTGTACCTTTTAGTGAATACGACGTATGTATTAGGTATTTGAGTAAAAACGGGACAACGGGAAGTACTAAAATAAGTTAAAAATAGTGGCTAATTATCTATAATTTATTTTATAGTTAAGTTATGGTGTAATAGTTTTTGACAATTGGGAATTAGTTAGCATTTATCTTTTTGTCTTTAGAATTAACGTTTAACGAACTAGCAATTCTTCCATATATAAAACATTAGTGTAACTGGTCATTTCACATCAAAATATGAAATTAATGATACTCGTAGCTAGTTTTATAATAACATACATTGATAAGTGATCTGTATAACAAGATGTAGAGCTTTAAATATTATTAATTTCTTTTTTTAATATTAAGATCTCGTATCTCTTAAGACATCGTAGGTGAATTACATAAAGTATTTATGTTGTTATAAAATTGATTTTTTTTTTCATGTTGAAATCACCAAATCGACAGAATATTTATTTCTTATCTAAGATTCTTGTGTTGTAAATATGTGGTGTAGTAGGTCGACATTGAGGCTGCTCACGACCACGCAGGGCCCTGTATGAATGAAGTTACCGTGGGCGGGAAGCGTGGCCCGTTCATTCATTAGCTTGGAGGCCATTCCTCATGAATAATAACATAACGAAATCTGTTACGCTAATTATAATACAGCTGCTCGAGGCAACGTTCTGTTATCTAACAAATATTTCTTAAATTTGTTTAAAAGATACGAGGCCTAATTGATGAATACTATTTCCATAAACAGCAACGTTGTTCGTTCATTCAATCGCTGAGCATCACTTATCATGACAATTAAACTATATGATAGTTTGTTAGTCAAGGTGTAGTTTCAAGTAGAAAGTGCTCGTGGCTAACATGTATAATACAGTAAGCAGTCTGCTTTGAGAGCTTAGACGCTTAGTAAACGGAGCAGTGAGGCGTAGGAGTCAAGGTAAGGCCTGCAGGTTTCTAGCGACACGGATTAGAGGCATTGTCTCCGCCAACACACTAAGCAATTGCCGTTGCCATCTGCTGCGAATTGTCTTGACTCTTGACTCATCCTAATGCATTGTTGTTTTTTGTTGACATAGCGGTTTTGTTATAGGTACAATTATCCTTTAAACTCTGTTCGTCTAATTTCCTTTAAAAATCTTGATGTGATAGAGCCATAATGGTTAATGATTATAACTATAATTTACCGACTACAGCTTGTAATTGGATTGGTTTGAGCGACACACAACCATATTTTTACAATATCAATGAGCAGCTACAATACTTTTTTTACTTTAAACTACTTTTTGTCAACCAAAATTTCGGTAGAGTATGGTTCTTGCGGTCAATCATTTCAATTTGTAGTAAGTGCACACAAACTAATCTCTTGTCTTATTAAGCCGCTCTCGCTGGAGGAAAATATTTCTCTATAGGCAAAATTTTAAAACAGTAAAAATTATAAGTACCTAGGTATTTTTTTGGAAAGATTTAGCCTGCCGTGATATAACCCGGGAATCATGAAAGCCGAAGCTGCCAATACGATCTTCGGTGACCAGCAAGAAGTGGCATCAGGAAGAGCATGGCTGCCTGTGCTTTGTTAAGCTAAAGGTGGTGAGGCTGCTCAGCACTCATCCCGCAACGCCGGAGACAGATAGTCATTATTGTTTTCTTAAATTAGTTTATTATTATTTTGAAGAGTTTTTTCTAATAGCACTTTTCTACTAGATTCTAATTATCCAGGTTGTAACAAAAGAACTCGATTACAAACAGGAAAAACATACTTTACGGATGACCTTGATAATGAGAAGAGCCCGTAATACAAAAACAACAACTGTCTTCCACAATAATTAATATTTGTGAAAAGTAATTGTTTCTCAATCAGAAAAAAAAACGAATATTTATCATATTTGTAATAAAAATTTATATCTACTTACGCCTACAATATCATTTCCCATTAGGTACATAGAATTTCTTTTCAGTTACTTGTATTAATGACCATATTGGAAATAGGTATTGGAGTTCTCCCCCAGTGAAGGATTTTACGAAATTCCGCCGCTAAAGTGGTAAATGTATTTCAGTAAAATAAATGTGATCCAAGTCAAAGGCAACTGCATATTTTTGTTAATGTAACACGCCAATTTGAAATCCTAATATTAAAATAACTTTAAGAACAAAAATAAGAAATAAACTCGTGTAATGTTTGATTGTGCTGTATGACTGTATGAGACGCACGGCCAGACGCTCGGCCAGTAATTAGATAAACGAGCGTGTGGCGAGGTCCCGACCGCAATTACTAACTGCACTACTCCCATAAATAATCAGCGATATGGGACGCCACTTTTGACTCACTCGAATATCGGTCATTAGATTGAAACATTAAATTCTTTAAGGTTAATTAGTTTTTATTATTTTTTTCTAAAGCTGGATTTTTATTGTAGGTTTAATACAACACAGATGTAGGACCTACCCTTATTAAAGCGACATCAAAATTTGGTTAATATGCCTGGTTTTTCGCAACTAAAATCGTCAAATCAAAAAGGACGCGACGTAGGTATATCTATATACTCGTATGAGGCAACTCACTATTTTTATCAACACTTCATACCTTCGCCTAGTAACAGCATATTTATTTCATTAACGTTGTACAAGTGACAAAGAAAAGCTACCTTATTTATGTATTTTTAGATATGAATTAATTATAGGCGTTTAGTCGAAAAGGAAGTCCACTAGGCATTTCCTGTAAATACATATAACATAACAATGAGTTGGATTAGAAAATAAACTCCATTAATTATTTCCTTTTCTATTATTATTTATCAAAGTTCATGTTAATCATATAGTTTGTGGGTGATAGATATTATTGTTTTTGTATTCGCTATTTAAAAACATATAAATTTTGACGAACAACTTGCTATTAAATACATCAAACTCAATTACCTGCAGAGATTAAACTAAAGAAAACATAAACAATTGCTATCAAAATATGAAAAAAACTCTGTGATGTTATGATAATTTACTTATCCGACTATTGTTTAAAACTTCTATGAATTGGAATGGAGCATGGATTCGTAAATTAGTAAACGAGTTGATTTTAAAAATTTATTGAGTGTACTAATTTATCCAGCGATCACTCGCGGCCGGGACCTTGTGAACGTCCATCAATTAGAGTATCCGCTTTTTTCTATTGCTGCTTATTACATTAGTCTTCCTCGCTGATGAGTCAAAGGCGAGGGCACGCGTCCGACATGATGTTAATTAATTTAATGCATAATGAACACTTGCTTGCGAGTACTGTTTGCAGCGATTATGGTTCATTTTGTTAGTCAATTACAATTATACATCTGTACCCATAATTCATATTCAAAAATGCGGATATTTTTCAAAAGATATTATCATTTTCCAAACATTTACTCGGACTCATAACCTGCTAGTGAGTCTGCTAATGTTTTTATACTATAATTTTACAGGTTACTGATTTTTCGATACAGAGCGATTGCCGTCTGACTTCCGAAAATAACCTGTTCATAAAATTTACTTCATAGTTACAGCACCGACTTAAAATATTTTACCTGCTTGGCACCTACTTGAAAGTGTTGTAGAAGATATTGTTATTTTTTAAAATTTACGTTTAAAGTCGGTAAAAGTATTTTTTATTTATTTATTAGTATTATATGTTATAATATGTTATAGTAATTTATTTATTAGTAGCTTTAATATTACGATTTTATTATATGAAGACATATTTACATTGACTACGGTTATTCTTTAAGTCAATACGATCGATTATCAGGTTACTTACATTACCTAGTTTTCGTATAAAATATGATCAGTATGATGACAAATAGTTATTAGAAGAAAACATCATTAGGATATTTTTTCTATATGTGGATAGCAATAGCACATGGTAGGTATATATCTTTTATGATGACCGATTCAAAACTATGTGTCCAGGTAAAAGATCATGCTACATCAGCATCTTTGTGCTACCTATTCAGTGAAATAAATTTTGTCAAGTTTTTGAATCATGACTAAATTACTTATTACGTTTAAAGAGAGTCTATACTCTATTTTCTATACTATACTGTACTTCTCGAAATTATTTTCTATATGACGTTTCATTTACGAAACAATTAAATTTATAACAACGCGCGTCAACGCATACCAGAGTTTAATAAATAATTAATTATATTGTTTTAACTATATGTACCTAAATGTACCAAAGGAGCTACAAAATGCGTTGCCGACCTTTTAGGGGATATGGAGGGGGAATGGATGGGGAATTAATGGGGAAG
>DVXP01004265.1:0-10517 GCA_018235645.1 Junonia grisea
AATGATGAAAAAAATGATTAATTGAGTTTAGTATCTGCCACAATCTTAGACGCCTTCAAAATCATTTAGGCAAATTCTTGCCATGATCCTTTAATAGACTATACTATTATGTAGGTAAAAAAAACACTAGATAAATACGTTGTCAGCAGCAACTTTTGCAAAATGTCCTTATTTTTGTTATTTTTTAAATAAATAATCACTGAACAGATTTTAACTTTATGGCATAAACTCAGAGACATAATAAAGAACAAAAAAAGGAAATGGCGAAGATAATGTAAAAATGTGTGCAATATACATCTTTTAATTAGACACCATATTATGAAGCTAGTATAAACCAATTACTGTACCGTTAGAAATAATGTGTAGACGATATCAAAAATTTCAGGTAAATATTAAAACCAAACATATGTAGTTATACAAACGTAAGTTACATTATATTACTACTGACATTAATGTCCGTTATTCTCAGAATAATCCACATTTCGAGATGATGGAAGCTTCGCGTTGAACTGACATCTCATGAAATAACGATGCAAAACAACTTTAGCCTTTAGCTCGACGATGTTTTGACGTAGGTGAAAAGAATTAACATGAGTTAGGAACTGAAGGTTTGCGATGGAAATATTATTGCGTATTAACATCGTTATGTTCTGTAAATTAATTCTTTTGCAACGTTAATTTTAATTCGTATAAAAATTAAATGTCGCGTTTTAACCTTATTACTACAGCCATGGGAATTATACGCTATAATATTCTGGATAAATGTTATTTTGGTGTATAATTTTTAGTTCCGTTAAGCATAAAAATTAAGTCTGTTTTTTTTAGACAAACATAGTCTTTCTGACTACTAAATAAATCTCCGTTAATACGCATTTGAGTAGTGTAGTTTTAGGAAGTCTAGTCTTTCTTCTTTATTTAAGAGACTTTCTTCTTAATTTGAGAGGGGCTATTTAGTCATACAGACTTTATTCTATTAAGCTGATCCGCCATGGACAATGTTTCGATACAATAATTTTGTTTACCGCGTCAGATGGCGACTGGAACGTATTGGGTCAAATATTTGGTCAAATAAATACGATATATGTAAAAGATGATTATATTTTCAATAACACAAAATAATAAATCTAGTATCACTATAAAAAAACTAAAAAAGAACTTTCTATTTAATTAAAATCCTTCCACATAGCTGAACCAGAAAACTCCAATTAGTCGAGTTCAATCTCCTTATAACAAAAGAAAAACACTTTTCTAAATGAAGTTCCTTCGCAAATCCGATTGCCCTCGAAGTCTGGAAGATGCAGCGAGTCAAACCTTATTCATGAATTCAGTTATTAGTTTTATGAGCGGGATCGAGGCGGAGTTATTAATGTAATGGGCAAACTTTGTTCCAACGAGCTGTCCTTCTGAGCGTAATTAAACAGTAATAAAACAATCAGACTAATTAGGAATATTCTACTATGTATGGTGGGAAATTCGCCTATATATACCTAATGAACTTTTACTTTCTATTTGTTGCTTGAATTTTGTGCATGCTGTTATCATCTATTAGTAAGATATATCCAGGTTTTTTTCCGCGTTTATGAATTGCTTTACCGCGATTTTTTGATAATCTAATAAATAAAATAAGGGACAGGAAGAGTGCTCAATTTAATTTTATGGGTATTATAGGGCTTATAGTTGTTCCATATCAGGAGTCCTCGTCAGTGTCATGTAAACATTATATCTTAAACATATAATTAAATAATAAACTTACATTAAGCAGTAGAACTTAGGCTAACACATAAATGTATTAAACTCATTCTATGATGGCCGAATGACACAGTTGTCACTACGATCGGTCCAGCACGGAATATCGCGTGGAGTGTTGTCTAATTAGGGCGATCGTGCGCTGGCTCTGTATTACCAGCTGTTGGAAATTTTCACGTCACAACATTACGTATTCATACTTAGTTTAGCCAATTTCAGCTGGCATGAATATGTAGCGTTAAACCAACATGGAATACCGGATGTTACACTAGTTCTTCTTGTAATACTTTCTTAGCTAGTTTCACATTTATGGATCATCTCCAGTTTTTTATGTGCGGTCATGCGGTGGTTATCATATAAAATCAGTAGAACTCAAAAATTAACCCATAATTTTCAGAAAGTACTCGGATACAGAGAAATATACCACAAGCCCCGTAAATGTAAATATTTAAAAGGCAAAATCAAACAACGACAATTGAAATCTCATTGAAAGAAAACACATTCAAAACGTTCCACAATTTTGCCATGGAAATTGAATCGGACGCCGATCTAATCAGTTCACGTGAAATTCAGGGATGATTTTCCCAGTAACTCGGGCGGGAATCATTTATCACACGTGTTATTGATGTACATAACATGCGACGGCGACAGTGTAGGATTACGCGGGACTCATCAGAGGCAAAGAAGTCGGAGACGATCATCCATCACCCGCGCGCTCGATCGTGGCGCTCGTGTTATGTTTAGCAATTTTTCTTATATGTTTAATATCCAGATTTATGCGTATTTAGAGGGCTAATTGATTACAACAAATGATGTTACTTTTTGGTTAATGGTTGTTACACAAAACTATACCTGTCCCGTTTTAGTACATTTTGGCAATTGATTTCTGAAAGTTTTGACAGTTAATTTATTATGTTTTATGTACCTGTTAGAATAAATATGTTTTGGTAGCAACAGTTTTATACGATTAGGTTTCAGTGGAGTAATTATGTAAGACAATCGCTATCGCGTTTGAGTATTAAAAGTAAATCAACTCAAAAATGAATTAAAACGAAATAGACAGCGATAGTTTGCTTAATTACCTCTCGGGTTTTATATTCTCCCAAGGTTTTATAGAGATAATGGTCTCATAATTGAACCGGCTGCTACAGACAAGAAATAGCCATAACATAATGCAAATATTTTACTTCCTCATATGAAGTAAACAATCTATTGATATCAAGATTTAATTGAAATATCGGTTAGTTTCGATGTGACGTAAGTGTTAAGGGATATATGTTTATACGAGGCACCTATGTATGTATATCGAATAACTGAAATAAGTTAAACTGTAGAATATACAATATTTGAAGCTTCAACTATGTAAGTTGAGGTTTGGTTGTGGAGTCTACACACATTGTTTTAGTGTATAATGTATTTACTGATTAAAATAATATAAATATTTCTTAGTCGATAATTAATGACTCGTCTATTGTGTAAATTCTTCGCGTAAATCATTTAATATACATACATAAGTATCTATGTTCACAGCTACAGAATCTTATTATCATAATTCAAGACAAACATACCTGGCGCAATATATTTAAGCTTATAATGTTAGGAGAAATACAAATATGAGAACATACAAAGTAACGTTTGTGCTAAATCGTAGTTAATATTAGAGTAGAAACCTCTCTACAGATGTAACAAGCTTGTCGTAAAATAATAAATTATTGACGACAGCATTGAGATTCAAGATCGTCCCTTCTCTGTGTTTACCGCCTCAATTATCATACATGAACAGAATTATACCAAATATGTGGTTTGTTGGAACGAGGTTTCTGAAGTAGGTTAATAATGTCGCATAAACGTTTTGAACTAGGTGATCCAAGACTCCTTCCAATCCAATAACATATTTCAATATAATTTATAGGTTATGTGTTATAAAGTTAGGTGTTTATTTATAGAAAGGCGGCTAAACCCGGATTAGGTACTGTTACATATACGTCAATACTTACCGGGAGAAAAGTTTCGTTCCTTTGAGAAATCTCAGAACTCCTTTAGATTCCGCACGAGCCTCGAAACTCTAAACTCCAAGTATGCAAAGTTTCAGTTGTCTATCTCAAAGAGATATCTCGATGACCACATTATTTCAAACTCGAAAGAATAATTCCTCTCATTTATTATTTCTCCTCCGCCTGAAGTTGGAGTTAAATGAATACGCTCGGAAATTTCTGCAAGTTCTATGCTTTTTATATGTTCCACTAATTTCACAGTTTTTACTCGGAGTCATAATGTGATTAGGAGAAAATTGTGAACTGTGATTCGTTTTGCTAAAATAACTTTAATTCTTGTTCTTTCAGGAAAAAATATATTGTAACAAGTAACAAGTTGTCGAGAAAACAATACCATGGTTGTCGTGTTCCGTGAATCCCGACATTTGTACAAAGCTGAGTCTCTGAAGAGAACAACATGGACAAACTTCAAAAGCCTCTTATAGGGATACAAAGACAGACAGTGATTATAGACGGAAATAACATTGTGCCAGACACGTCACTGGGTATTTGATATTATTTCTAATGTTGTTAGTTACACTTTGACGATGTTACAATAAATAAAATCGTTTAAGTTGAATCACAATGTTTTTATATCTCATAATGCTTTTTATTGGAAAAAAAAATATTTTACGTTAAAATAAGGTTTTTATAAAGAAAGTAAGAAAATAACTTTTCAAATGTGTAGTTTCTTCAAGGCTTCTTAGGCCATAAAAATCATTTAGTGAAGACATAATATTATGCGCTTGATTTTCATTTAGTGGACTCTTTTGAAGTTTAGGAATCACAAGAAAAACAATGTAGTCATAAGGATTTAATATCTTAGTAATCATCTTTATTTTATAATAAGAGGTAATATGTCTTTTAGCGGAAACAGAAACAAAAAATTCAAACAATTTCCAGTATTTTAAGCAATAACGTAACCAACATGGGAGAGCGATTTCGCATTCAGGGCGAATGAGTCGCGGCTAATGTGACACTAGAATGTAAATCGGCGGCGCTGCAGCGGCTTGATTGGCCGTAATTGCATCGCAGAATGTTGCGTCAACACTGTCCGTGCTCCGGTCTATACATATGTATATACACGTCTATCTAACGTTTTTTCCAGCGATGCTAAGGTTAGAATTTTATTACAGTTAAGGTTTTGTTTTAGTTTATTATTGTAAAGAGAGTCAACAGTGTAACTTTCCTACCCGATCCGTCCCATAATCCATGCTATCTTTTTTACACAAAGTGTTGGCAGATTGATACAAACTTTTAGAATGTGTTTAGAGGAGGTCACTTAGAGTCTACATAACGATTATTTTACTATTTCAGAAAAAGTCACAATTTCGTGGTTTTTAGATAAACTAATTTTGCCATGACTCTAATGCCTTCTGATCTCTGCTATTGAAGAGGCCAATAACAAATTAGGTCTTGTAACTAATCTACCTACTTACTACTTGTACATTACATGTTACATGTTCTATGCTCCCGCCAGTCGGGATCTTAAAAACCCTTGAAACACCTCGCCGCTGCCGAAGTGAACGTCAAAGCTCAGCTTGATTGTGTTCGTTGTTTTAATTATATCCTTTTGTTTTTCTTTTGTTTCCTTCCAGGTATTTCTTTGTATGTAAACCTCACGCAATTCAAACATATTAATAAAACCATCAGAAGTTTAATTCACGTACTTGTGTTTGAGTTTCTTTTTCGACGAAACAAATATTTTTCTTTTGATTCAATTTCTTGTCTACGAATTTTATAATATTAGTTAATATGTCTTTTATAAACATAAATTATTTTTTTAAATTTTTATTCGGATGTTTTCATGATTCAAAAGATACAAGGCTTTAAAAGTAACATAGAAATGTACGGACAAAGGGCATTCTCGTAGACTTAAAGAATAGGGTATGGATAGCATCCTTACGTTGTGGAACTCTTAAAACTAAGTATTGTTACGTACTGAAATACTTTATACAATAAAAAAACCTTTTACTAAAATTAAAAAGAAGCAAATCCATAGCAGTAAACAACTGTAGAGGAAAGAATTCACGATGTTTGTTAGGTCTTTGAATTTAAAATGAATAGTTTTATTTCAATGTATCCTCGTGAAAATATAACCGCGACGACAATAAGTTCTAAAGAACGAAATAACAAGAATATTCCATTTCGCAATTTAGGTTTTTGAGCTAGCTATTGTAGAATTCTTTTCCAGGCCGGTGTACATTTTTCTCTAAACGCAACCACCTCAACATATTACGAGTATTTCGTATTTATTTCTCCAGCATCTAGATATGGGAATATTTCGAACGCCTCCCCCGTATAACTGGAATAGTTGTCACCTAAAATTCCAGCGAGATATCAAAGTGGGGCAGAAGCGAGAGTACGAAACCACAAATTTTCGAGTCTCGCGTCATAAATATTTAAAGCATCCGCCGTCGCTCCAGAAGGGCGTGTAGCTGCGGCGTTGCGGGCGCAACTACAGACTGAGAGTGCGAGTTCTGAGGCCGCATACTTCACGGCCCCTCCGCGGTAACCGCCACTAAATTACGTCGAGGACTTTAGGGCCCACCAGAATTATGTTCGGCGATGTTATGTTTTGGCACTTGATAGCGTTGTCTCGAGAGGTCTCGGTTCACAGATTAAGTTGCCAGAATATACTTCACCGCGAGGCCGTATTTTATTTCAGCTCTTAATATGGGTATATTTGTTGGTTTATTTATTTATTTGGCAGAAATACGTGTACTAGAACTAACTATAACCTACACCAAGTTAGAAGTATATTCGTAATAATTTGTCAGGTATCATTTCAGTAAACAAGTTAATGAATACCTATTGTATTCAGAATAAATTATGTATGAAATACCTATGTACAAACATAATGTAATAACGTTTTGGAATTAAAGAATATCAATTGGTTATGATACATATCATAACCAATTAAAACGGGCAATAACATTATTGCCCGCACAAATATCAATTACTCTTTTTAAATATGTGTATATACATAATAAATATTTATCATTTCATCTTTAATTTCGATTTGTTAAGCCAATTACATTATTGTTTATCTGTTGATGCACGCAGTGTCGCATTTCAACAAACATATTAAATTTACGAAACGAGACATTGTATAGCTTATCATTTTTGTTTTAAAAGATTTTTTCCTCTTTTCCGTTGAATTACGAGTAGATAACTGAAAAATATTTAACTCACACTTTTTAACTTTACACGTGTTTATTTTTGTTACCGATCCACGATATAGTTTTAATTAACCATTGAATAATATTGTTTCTTGTGTTGTATGAAATTAATTTATTCCGCTCCGATGTCGGTATGTCTTAATTTAAAATGGGTTCCCGAAATTAAATTTACCTTTGCTCACATTAAAGCATCTGTTGTGACAGCAGACGAGGGTCCGATTGGAATTACACGGTTACCTTCATCTGCTTCTAGAATAACTTATCATTTTGACCCCTAGATTTACATAACTATTCATATAAATACAAAATCAGCTAAAGTGGCAATGGGCCGGCCACGTCTATCACAGGACCGATGGAGCAGACGAGTCCTGGAGTGGAGACCGCTTCTTGGCAAACGTAATGTAATACGCCCTCCACCCCGCTGGACTGATAATATACATAAGGTTGCCAAAACGGGCTGGATGAGGGTTGCGTAGGAGCATGGTGTTTGGCACAAACTTGGGGAGGCATCTTATTGGGCAGGCTATGTCCAGCGGTGGACTGCGATTGGCTGATGACGATGACGACGACATTAAAAAAAGAGTTGAGAGAATTTCTAATACACGCATAGTGCATATCTCAAAACCCTGTAGTGGACATAATTGTTTTTTTACTGTATAATTCTCGTACTTTCTTTCCGCGTACGTGCAAATTATGGAATGATCTTCCACCTGAGGTTTTCCCAGAGCGCTATAATCTGGGGGCTTTCAAGCGTCGAGTGTACAGGCATTCTTTATGTTGCAGTTGTCCATGGGCGACAATGACCACTTGCCATCAGGTGGAATTGTCTGGCCGTTTGCCTCCTTTTCTTTACATAAAAAATCTGTAACTTCTTACAACGCTGAAACAGTCAGGGCAGATTTAGGACACAGCTGAATTAATTTTTCTGTCACTAGCACAAAGAGAAAAAAAACTAATACAAGGCCCCTTTTAACCATTAAAATATTAAATATTCTGACGGAAAAAAAACAATGACCTTTAAAACACAATTATCTAAGTCAAAGCTTTCGCCTCAAAGAGAAATCAATATCAACGCAAAACCGAAGTGACTACAGATATAGTGGATAAATGAAAAATCGTTAGGCATTTAATTTATTGCCCTTGCTTTGATTAGCATAGGATAGAGGCGTCACGTCGTAATGCAATCAACGGTCGCAGCGTGTGATACGAGATTACCATGTCAAAGAGCTGCGGTGCGTCGGCGATAGGTGCTGACTTAAGGACGCCACGCGTTATACGACTGTTGCTTACCTACTGCGTTGTTAGGTTAGGTTGAGAATAATTAGAAGATTATTAGCATAGTCCGTAGTGCAATTACAATAACAATATGTAGAAGAGTTTTTGTGTCTTGTCTTAAGATGAATGGGACGTTTTATCGGTTTTACACATTGCGAATTTCGATTTTGGAACTTGTTACAAAATATATAAAGTTTTGATATAAGTGTTGTGCACATATTCGTATACATACATTTAGTAAAAAGCTGTTATTTTGATATTGTAAACAAACATTTCAACTTTTACGTTTTTTTGTATTTTTCACATCATAATTTTTCGTAACTACTAAAAGCTCTAACGCCACGGACACAACAAAGCAGTTTACGCAAAAAAGGCTTCACAATTTTTAAACATTTTAATTTTGAAATACTTGGACTTTAAAATATGTTTACAAAATTATTTAGAAATTAATAAGCTCAGAGTATGAAAAATATAGCTATTTTCGAGGCCATAACCGTTTCTTGAATAATGTAAAATATTTGACAAATATTCATTGCGATTATAATTATTATAAGGACTTTTGAATATTAAATAAAAAAAAATACAAGCAGAAAACTACTCTTCAGGGGTCATTGAGGTTTTCTATTCGCTCTGTAATTACAGTTCATTATATTGTACGAATAGGAAATATGAAAAATTGGTGTTTTTATTTCTTCATTAGCCAGAAGCATCTAGAGCGGCGCTTCATCGAATCTATCGGATTTAAAACTAGCTCCTGTTTGCGACTTCGTCCATGACAAACAATTTTAAAGGTTTTCTTATGAAGAATTTTATTTACCTGCGAAATCCCGTTTCAACAATAAGAGTAGCCTAAGTAACATAACCACTCCGGCCGTGGGTGCGTGAGATGGGGGTCTCACGCATCCGTTTTCATACGGCCGAGAGGAGGACCGCAGTCCGGTATGGCCCCGGACTGCCGGTGTACGCACCAGCGAGGGGTGTGGGGAGGGCGAGAGAGAGAGAAATTTATAATAATCAGTGAGAAAGCTCAAAGCCTAACGCCTCTGTCTTAACACTCGTAGTGGAGACTAGTGACATTGTTTATTCTTTATTGAACTATTTTAGAGTGCCTGTTACAATTTAATGAAGGTACGGAGTCGATCTGATAATGGAGCCAAACGACAATCGAGGAAACTCTTCGACGACTTACCGTAATTACCTTAAGTTTGGGCTTCATTAATTTGTATCGATGAGAAGTTTGCTACCATACTGGTTAAGTGTAAAATAATGACTTGAAACGTGACCTAAATTTTGAAGTCGTTTATTTTTTGGTAGAAATTTGTTGCTAGGTAAGTAGCACAAGTATAGCTTTCATGTTACTGCTGTAATAATTTATAAGGTAACGGTGATTACATCATCATTTAGTTATTGCGTGTAATTCGTCCAGATATATAAGATGACGAGAGACTACTCAATTAGATTCATATCATCGTATTTAGTAAGGGCTTATATGAAGAAGAGTAATATTTTTTTTAAAAGATAAAACGTCGTATCCATGAGTACTTATTAATTAATTTGCAAACTGTTATACAAAATGCATGTACCATTTGAGTAATTGAATTTTATGGGGAGAGTTCGAGCTGTCGCCGGGGCGTCCTTCCGCCACTAATAACCGGGGCGGATGACGTACAACCAGCGCGATATGTTTTATTACCACAGATGTAAGCTGTAAAACTGTTTGGCACCAGCCATTTATCACAACATTGAAAGAGCATAAATTATCTTTTTATAAACACGCTGTATATGTACCGAGAACAATTGTTTATTTAATTCAGAAAACATACAAAATTAAATTCATTGTTTAATGAAGCAATTTGACTGGTTGTAAGACACTGATCGTTTTAGTGAAAAAATTACATAAACTAAGACATGCTATAAGAAGACCACATTTCTTATTGTAAATTTCCATTAAACATTTGAAAGTCACATTAAGGTAATTATGTCTCATAATTGCGTTACTTCATAATAAACCCGACGAACAAGATTTTTCGCAATTACGACCTTGTGAGCTTTAATCTAATAAATGTTTTCTTGCTATTTAATAAATAAGGTACCTTAATTTAGCGTGATAAAATTAACCCAATTAATTACTTCTTATTCGTCATTTCTAGAAAAGATGTACATGACAATCTACATTTTAAATCAAATTAATTAAGTTAATACATATGTGTTTTAATAATATTGTAGGAGCGTAGAAAAATAGTTTTAGCCCTGAAATTGTTACAGACGTGTTCATAAGCTT